>JAHPZR010003817.1:80000-85000 GCA_019787425.1 Platygyra sinensis
CGTACCTTTGCCATGTTACGATGTTACTTCAGACTGATGATGACTCCGAGCAGCTGTTTGCCTTTTTGGCAAGTTCCGGTTTTCACTTTTAATAGAAGAAATGCCATTTCAGCATTAAAGAGCAAAACCAAATATGTCTTCCTGTCGAAAATAATTAACGGTTTGTCGACTTGGCATTAATATTAGACTCAATCGATTGATTTTTTTTTATTCAGGGAGAAGGTTATCACTTCGCCTAATGTTGGTAACTAGTGTCTGTACGTAATGTATTATAAGGTAATGACAAATGTGAATGGCAAATAAAAATGGTAATTTTGATTGTTGGTTACTGACTTGTGCGACTGACTCACTTTGGAAACCGTTAAAACAATAATAACATTTAAACCTTATTTATCCACGGTAGTGGTTAAAACCAAGAGACTATGATCTTTTCTCTTGTTAAAACTGTAAGCTTATGGAGCCGTGAACTAAAATAGAAGAAAAAATAATAAATACTATTAATAGTAGGATTAAATTTTTTTAATACTACTATTAAAAAATATTACAATTGTTTTGAAAATATGTTACAAAAATGCTATTAATTTTAAGAAAACAGTCCTAAAATACGAGCGCTCATTGGTCAAAAATCGTGTTTCTATAACTCGATGGAGCGGACAGACCTAGCACGGGCTGTTGACGTAATGATGCCGCGAGCCAAGATAATTGACATTTTGATAATTAACGTTAACAAGCTATTTTCCTTTATTTCGTCGCGATGTTTTCCAAAAGAAATAGAAGACATGTACTCCGTGTTTCTATCGAGTCATAGAGTTTGGGAGAACTCGTAAAAGCTGTGGAAACTCTCGTCTACGGCCGCTGTTCCCACAGCATTTCTCATTCTCCCAAACTTCCACGTGTGTTTCTGAAACTCGATTCAAACACGGTCTACGTTTTTCATCTCTTGAATATAATTTACTCTTTAGATTTTCCGTTTGGCCCACCCCTTCCTCATCTGTTTGTTTTTTTCCCACTCCCTTCCCACCCGTGCCTACCCGAACAGTATAATTGTATTAAGACAAGGTTTACACTAGATGAGATTTTTCCGGATTCGTAAATGTTTCCAGATTCATCAAATTTAGAGT
Organism: Platygyra sinensis; assembly: GCA_019787425.1. Lineage (NCBI taxonomy): Eukaryota > Metazoa > Cnidaria > Anthozoa > Scleractinia > Merulinidae > Platygyra > Platygyra sinensis. The sequence goes on from JAHPZR010003817.1 coordinate 81,122, forward strand.
ATTCGGACTCATTGGCCTTTACACTGAAAGGATTTTTGGATCCCCAATCGTTTACACATGGCGACAACTCCGAAGTTTGTTGCCTCAGCAACGAGAAACAAAATGCCGCCAAAATACAAGGGGTGGGTTGAGACAGTGTGAAGTTTTCTTTCCACTCGCTTACAACGCTATTGTTGCCAATCTTGCATGTTTTCCAACCAGGCATTTGTCCTGTTCTTCTCTAGAATTGCCCAGGTTTTCGATCATCTCGGATGAATAGTGTGGAGGAAGTCAACATTATTTGCGTCCATAATTATAAATATTGCCTGAACCTGTAGAAAAATAAGGCATCCAGCGACCTATCCTGCGTAGCAGCTGTTTCTTTTCATTTTCTGGGTGGAGATCGAACAAGCGAGCGAAAAAGCGGGCAAGCGAAGGAGCACGCCTGGGGTGAGCAAAAAGTTGGGGGAGAAGTGGCCCCTCCCTCTGCTTCTTATTTTTCGCACTTTCTTCCAGTTTCGTTGCCTTCGCGTAAGTTTTTAGAAACGCCTGCTAGGCAGGCTACCAGCGATCGCCATCAATGGCCATCGACTTGACGAGGACTGTGACTACGTTACCTGATCCGCCATTTTTAATCTACCACAAACTCAACAGTTCGCTGGAGGAAAAATATCTGGACTAGCGAGAAAATCGTTTACACGGCTAAACTCTCCGGATTCAAAAGATTGCGGATTCAAAGTTCCCACTTTAAATTTCCGATTGAAAATCTCAGGAGACATGACCAAACGGGAGGTTTTTGTTTCGGATTTGTTCACCAAAACGCTAAGGTTCAGGATTCCTCACGAATCCAGAACAATATCCTCTAGGGTAAACCTAGTCTAAAAATATGAACAATATGGGTTCACTTGTTGCATAACAGAAGGCGAACCAGCTGAAAAGTTTAAGTAATAGCTGTAATTACTTATAGTTTTCATTTATACGTGTTCGTAATTAAAACGAATTCTTAGCTCCTCGACAAAAAGTGTTGAAAGAAATGATTGATTGATTATAGCTTGGTTTTGAGGAATGAGTTATTTCATCAAAGGTTCACGTCACAAAAAGGTATTTTCACGTAAAGCATATGCCGATTTGCCTTAACCGAAAAATAAGTCGGAAACCAATCAGTTACGACTACGACGTTATCGTTTTACTCAAAGGTTTCCATAGTGGGATATGCTGTGGGGAGTTAGCTCAAATGGTAGAGCGCCCGCTTTGCATGCGCGAAGTACCGGGATTCTTATCTTCTTCTTATTTTAATTTGTAGGAAGCCCAGGGTAGAAGTCCAAGTTGATTGTTCTACAGTTTTCACAAAAACCCTTTTCGATTGCTGCTTTGTGATTTTGCCAAAACAAATGCCCAAGGATCTGATCACCTTGCTGAACTATCTTGAGGTTGTCGTGTTGGTTTCTTAAACTATTGTAGTCATCTGTTTATTTTCTTGTTAAAGGTAGTAACCCATCACCGCAGATGATGATCTCCTAGATACCGTAATATGGATCATGTAGAACTCGAAATCTACTCAATCACAGTCATTTCACGCATAAGTTTGCGGTATGGGACATGTTCTGGGGAATTAGCTCAAATGGTAGAGTGCCCGCTTTGCATGCGGGAAGTACCGGGATCGATACCCGGATTCTCCAAGAGAAGATTTTTTGCAAGAATGGTAACAAATTTTAAGTCTTTTCTTTCTTTTTTGTAGTTTTCGTTTCCCCGTTTATCAGCTCATAAAACGCGGGTACCGTGTCAAGACGTCGTGCACAAAATCACTGTGTTACAGTTACTCTGCCTTCTACTGGCACTACAACAAAGGTTCTCTATGATCTCCAGCACTTGAGGAGAGCGAAGATGACGCCTTTGGAGTGTCTGATGACTCTGGTGATGTGAAAGAAAGAGGGTTTGCGAACTGCCACTAACTCATTCTTCGCCAAGGTAAATGGTAATCCTTAAAATATGGTCGTGCAGTGAGCTAAAAGCTAATTTGACTTTTATTTTAAAACTTGCACAACAGCGGTGGGTACGTTAGCTCAGTCGGCAGAGCGTGGTGCTGATAACGCCAAGGTCGTGAGTTCGACTCTCACACGGACCACGAGAATTTCTTTTGTGGTTTTTTATTTATCTTAATTGGTTGTTGTTGTTTTGTTACGTGATTTAAAAACACTTCAAAGCTGATGTTTGTCTCTTTCAGTTTTGCAGCAAACGCCTCAAGGAAAACCGTAAGAGCAATGCCTGAATAATGAACACAGCCGGGCTACCCTGCCTGAACTGGTTAAAAATTCCCATGTACTTTTGAGTTAGTATTCTCGGTTTGAAAAGAACATTGAGCTTCTTTAAATTTATTTGCTCCTTAAGTTGAAAAAGCGAGATAATTTTCTAAGAGGTGAATTTAAAAGCTATATATGCCCTTAAAATTATCAATTATAATTGGGCTCCAATGGACTAGCCAGTTTCTCAACGGCTATGTTGTGGATAGTTCAGAAAGGAATCTAATCTAATCAGAAAGAAGTAATTTCTAGATGCCATTATGTATTGTCAGCTTCGCTGATTAACTGTAACATAAATCAGTTACTAAATTCCTGGCTCAGAGTAGTAGACACAGTTTAGTGGACTCGATTGTTTGACTACAATTTTCCTTTACGTATAACTGAGTTATGAGGGCAAGAAATATACTAATACCATAATTTGTTTTCGTCACGGTGTCGGTGAATCTTCGGCACTATTACTGTTTTTTTTAGGAACAAACAGGCGTGGACGTAAGGTATACATGTGACACTGAGGGAGCTTCGATCCATTGTCCAAAATATCGGGATAATGTGGCATAAGGAGCTTTAACTCAGTTTCGACAATTCCACGACTTTTCCGTGTTAATGTACGTTATACTCAAACAAATATTAAACCTGGAATTCTGGATTTACGATGGCCCAGGAGGGTCACAGTTCAGTTTTAATTTTCACAGTTCAGTTTTAATTGTTCACAGTCCAGTTTTAATTTTTGACAGTCCAGTTTTAATGTTGCACAGTCTAGTTTTAATTTTTCATAGTCCAGTTTTAATTTGCACAGTCCAGTTTTATTTTCTTCACAGTTCAGTTTTAATTTTGTGAGTCGTCACCAGTTCTCTCTCTACAGCCATGCTCACGTGTTCTACATGTTGTCTTCAGGACGGCCATTATGGCGTACCATTTTGTGATGGATGCGATCATACGGCAAACCGTGCGCGAAGAAAAAAAATCAGAGACGTTGAGCTTCCCTTGTGTCAGAGAGAAAGGCTTCTTCGGAAGTGGAATCGTCAGACTCGGCTGCGACAGGACCATCACGTTCATTCTCATCACGAACAGTGAACCGCCTATATCGGGGCTACTGAATCGTACAAGGAAGTCTCATTATGACGAAAGGAAGAAAGAAAGAATTTAACACTGTTCGACAAACGAACGGTGGTGGCCCGGGGGGGGGGGGGGGGGGGTACTCCCTTATAAGAGCTTAATGGGGACGTGCGGCCAGCCAGGGTATGTTTTTCGGGATTTTTGTCTTAAACAGGGTATCGAATTTGTCATTTTTTTGTCTTAATCAGGGTGCCGGTTTATCAATTTTTGTCTTAAATGGGATATCTTTTCTTGGATGAAAAACGGCAAAATTTTTACAAGCTCTCGTAAATTATTATTGACTTCCGTTTACTTTGGCATTGATACCACGCAAATTATTAAATTTCCATTGATTACACAACAAGAAAGCCACACAATTTGTAACTGCAACTTTTAATCTATGTCTTAAACAGGGTATCAAAAATCGGAATTCTGTCATCGTATGGATTGGATTTACCAACTATCTTGACAGCGGATATCCGTCTTTATTTCAGCGAACATGAAG
>JAHPZR010003817.1:90000-97500 GCA_019787425.1 Platygyra sinensis
TCGCAACTCCTCGCTGTTAAATCTACTTTAATACTCGTAGAGCGACATCACATAAAAGAAAATTGTGCCAATAGTGTCAAGTAACAGTCTACTGCAGCACGTTCAGAGATAAATAATTTCGAGCGGGTAATTTATTTAAAAACGATATTCTTCGGAAGAAAAATTTCGCAAAACATCCTTAATTTTTGCCATCTGTAGCGGGACTTGAACAAGTAGTATATCTTGTGGTTTGCTTAAGTCAACTAAAAGATCTGATTCCCTCGCTATTTTCACAAAAGCGGAGGAAGTAAGCACTGTCTGCTTTCAGTTATAACTATTAAAAACTTGGCCCAAAAATGGTTTTGCTGGGCAGTACGATTTTTTTATTTTCGGATATATATATATATATATATATATATATATTTTTTAAACAATTCAATTTGTGAGCTGCTTTTTGCGCACGACGTATCACAGACTGAAGTCCGTAAAAATACACATAATTTTGTGTTACTTACCAGAATCAATTTGGTGTAGAATCAGTTGCAATGAGTTGACTATGCACCATCAATAGCCTTTTTAGGGTCTTCTTGAGATAAAACTGATAGGCCAATTTTTGCAATAGCAACACAGATGAAATAAGTTTGCGAAATGCGCCCAAAATATATCAGTGGTGAAGATATTTAATTTCGCTAAACATTCCCTTGTATTTACCTAATATTGCCATCAGAGATGGTTTGCCACTTGTTTTCCTGTCAAATAACGCGACTTATAGTCATATGGATTTACTCAGCCTCGTCATTGTTGTTGTACTGTCGATTTCCCAATAAATTTTAACTGTCCGTGTATTTAAACTTCCGCATTTAAAATGCAATTGCGTGAAAGAGTAAACACAGGCACTTTTAAAACATAAAGAAACCTGAGTCGACGCTGAATCGAGTATTTCCGCCTCATACGACCACTTTTATCTCGTCCGTCCATTCCCATAAAAAAAACCAGGATACTGATACGATTACCCATTGTATTTTAGCGTTTTTTTAATTTCTAGTTTGCAGGTTTGCATTGCAAAATCACAATTTGAGGAAGACACCTGTCTAAACAAACCTAGTTAAATTTCAAAGGTAAACGTTGCCTTATTTGATTCTACAGAGAATGGTTATGATCCCATATTAGTTGGCTGAAATTTCGGAAAGGTATAGGCGTTACTCTTGTTTGTTCATGAGTAGAGTAGGTTTACCAGGCCAGAGATGGATAGCGGGAGGCAAATCACAGTAAAAAGTTTTGCCTTTCCGAACGTTAAGAGATAGAAGTAGTAGAATTATAAATGCTGGCTATGAAAAAACAATATGAACAAACAAACAAACAATATGATGAATAACTAGTGAATTACAGTAGTTATTCGCTCGTTCTTTCATTGGTTCATTGGTTCATTGGTTCATAGGTTCATTTCTGAACGAGTTCATCGGTTCATCGGTTCATCGTTCATCGGTTCATCGGTCATCGGTTCATCGGTTCATCGGTTCATCGGTTCATCATCGGTTCATCGGTTCATCGGTTCATCGGTTCATCGGTTCATCGGTTCATCGGTTCATCGGTTCATTGGTTCACTTGGTCATCGGTTCATCGGTTCATCGGTTTGATCAAAATCACCGTGGATAAATAAAGTTTTCCTATCGGTTCATCGGTTCATCGGTTCATCGGATTCATCGGTTCTCGGTTCACGGTCATCCGGTTCATCGGACGATCATCGTTCATCGTTCATCGCGTTCATCGGGTCATCGGTTCAGGTTCATTATCGGTCACATCGGTTCAGAGAATACCAGGGTTATTCATCAGGTTCATCACGGATTGTCATCGAGTTCATCGGTTGACAAAGTTCATCGGTCATCGGTTCATGGTTCATCGGTTCATCGGTTCATCGGTTCATCTTTTTTAATCGGTCACGGTTCATCGTTCATCGGTTCATCGCGTTCGATGACGCGACCGATAAACTCACTAATTCAGCAACGGTGTTCATTGAAATCAAAATAAAGAGCGAAGTTAGGATACAAAAAACGTTTGCCTATCCTATCCTATACTATCGGTATCGGTTAATCGGTTCTCGGTTCCATCGGTTCATCGGTTCAATCGGTTCATCGGTTCATCACGGGTCATCGCGTCATCGGTTCATCTGTCATCGGATTCATCGGTTATAATCCGGTTCATCCGGTTCATCGGTTTCATCGGTTCATCGGTTCATCGGTTCATCGTTCATCGGTTCATCGGTTCATCCGGTTCATCGGTTCATCGGTTCATCGGTTAATCGGTTCATCGTTCATCGGTTCATCGGTTCATCGGTTCATCGGTCATCGGTTCAGCGGTTCATGGTTATCGGTTCATCGGTTCATCGGTTCATCGGTTCATCGGTTCATCGGTTCATCGGTCATCGGTTCTCGGGGCTTCATCGGTTCATCGGTTCATCGGTTCATCGGGTTCATCGGTTCATCGGTTCATCGGTTCATCGGTTCATCGGTTCATCGGTTCATCGGTCATCGGTTCATCGGTTCAGCGGCTTTCATTGGTTCATCGGCCTTCATCGCGTTCATCGGTTTGATCAAAATCACCGTGGATAAATAAAGTTTCCAATCGGTTCATCGTTCATCGGTTCATCGGTTCATTCGTCATCGGTTTCATCGGTTCACGGGTTCATCGCGTTCCATCGGTTCAATCGGTGCATCGGTTCATCGGTTCACGGTTCATTCGGTTCATCGGATCTCATTAATCACAGTGGATAAATAAAGTTTTCCTATCCTATCCTATCTATCGGTTCATCGGTTATCGGTTCATCGGTTCATCGGTTCAATCGGTTCATCGGTTCATCGGTTCATCGGTTCATCGGTTCATCGGTCATCGGGCTCATCGGTTCATCGGTTCATAGGTTATCCGGTCATCGGTATCATGGTTCATCGGTTAATCCGGTTCATCGGTTCATCGGTTCATCGGTTCATCGGTGCGTCGGTTCGTCGGTCTCTCGGTTCGGTCGTTCGGTCGGTTCGTTCGGTCGGTCGGTCGGTCCGGTCGGTCGTCTGTCGGTTCGGTCGGGGCGGTCGGGCGGCTCGGTCGGTTCGGTCGGTTCGGTCGGTCGGTCGGTTCCGTCGGTCGGTCCCGGTCCCGGTCGGTCGGTCGGTTCGGTCTGTCGCCGTCCGTCGGTTCGGTCGGTCTCGTCGGTTCGGTCGGTTCGTCTGGTTCGGTCGGTTCGTGGATCTGTCTGTCGGTCTGCTCGGTTCGGTCGGTTCGGTCCGGTTCGGTCGGTTCGAGATCGGTTCGTCGGTTCGTCGGTCGGTCGGTTCGGTCACACGGCATCGTATCGGTTCGGTCGGTTCGGTCGGGTCGGTCTGTCGGTCGGTCGGTTCGGCTGGTCCGTCGGTTCGTCGGTCGGTCGGTCGAGTCGGTCGGTCGGTTCGGTCGGTTCGGTCGGTCGGTCGGTCGGTAGTTCGGTCGGTGTCGGTTCGGGTCGGTCGTCGGTCGCGGTCGGTCGGTCGGTCCGGTCTGGGTTCGGTCGGTCTGTCGTCGGTTCGGTTCGGGTTCGGTCGGTCGGTACGGTCGTCGGTCGGTCAGTCGGTTCGGTACGGTCTGTCGCTCGTGTCGTCGGTTCGGTCGGGTCGGTCGGTCGGTCGGTCGGTCGTCGTCGGTCGGTCGGTCGGTCGGTCGTCGGTTAGTACGGTTCATCGGTTCATCATCGTGTTGTGTACGAGTCCCTATAGTCTTGTAGGAGATTACAATTCACATCGCCAGTTATGTAGATATCCGAGAAACATAATTCAGCCTGCTTTAAAAGAGATTCAAAAACATCAAAAATGTTCGACAGGCGAATGAGGTGGTCGATACCAACAAAGGACCAAAAATGGCTTGGAATTTGGTTTGTTAATTTCTAGCGCTATTAATTCTAAGGACTCGTTTTCCAGATCCCAACGTCGTCTATAATTTATGCAGTTTCGGATGTAAGCGCAAACACCTCCTCCACTCCGATTTCTGTCACGTCTGATCAAGTTATAACCCGAGAGGTGTATTAACGAATCCGAAATTGCATAATCCAGTCTAGTCTCATTAAGGGCCAAAATATCAAATGTTTGCTTTGCCATTAGGACTGTTAGTTCAATCTATGTGCCTATATAGACTAGTAATATTGAGAGAACCAATTTTAAAACCTCTAAGATTATCAATTATTTGAAAAGATGTGGCTGGAGGAGAGGACACCGAATTCTCAATCTCTCTACTGATTTGGATTCAATCACTATTTATGTGGTCTCTAAAATTGCCGGCCAGCTTGTAGACCCCTTTCCGGTTAAGGTGAAGTCCACCTTTGTTTATACAGCTAGCATCGATATTTTCGTTGGAAATAAAAGTCCATCCATTGGAGTTACAAAAAAGACCGAAGTGTTTTGTTAACATTTTTGACTTTACCGTCTAAGTCGTTCTTTTCTTACTATCAGGCTGGACACTGCTAATTTCGTCGACGGAGATTCACGCGCATAAATCTAGCCAAGTCTACTATTTCTCACCTAGTTGTTTAGGCTCATCGGTTGAGAGATTATTGGCCCAATGTGAAGTATAATCTCGTCTGGTGTTCGGCGTAAGAAGGTGTTTTACGAAGTCGGACATATCCTCCACAGTGGAGCCGCTAAAAGACTTGGAGACAACAGTGTGTTTCTCCTGGAGAGTTTTCTTCCTTGTATATTATGAGTCATCGGTCTCCAAGAATGATAACCGACTTCTTTTCACTGGGGTTTGTAGGTGCCTTGATGATCCAACGTTGGTATCAATGTCGTTGTTTTGGTTCTTTTCTCCCTGTTCGTTTTCTTTTCTTTGATGTTACTTGATTCCACTCTGGGTTTGTGGACAGGGTTCCCGAGGGATTCATCCACATGCAAATTGGAGCGTTTGTTTTCCTTTTCAATTTCGCCGTTTAGAAGCCGGAGAGCTGTTATTAAACTCTTATTTTCGTCAGGCAGAGCTTTGGCCTCCTAGTCTCAAAGACGCCATGGCCGCGTCTCAAGGTCTCTAGCACCGCTGTTTAAGGGTCTTCGTTCCTGCCATCGTAGGAGGGACTAAATCTTCGCCTTCTGGTATAGTATTTCGATGGTGTCGTTGAATTTTTAATTTCAGAGATCTGTGATCTTTGCGTATAGGCCGATGTCAGAGTCAAAATTGATGCTTTCTCCCCGCTCCAACTCGTGGATTGCAACAGCTATTCTTTTTGTCACGACCCCGAATGATCCTTTTCGGTTCCGGTCTCCAGATCAGATTCGCGTCAGAGATGTGTCAGTTGCATCTGTGTGCGCCTTCTTCGTTGTCAGCCCCTCACCCCCCTCTGTCTTGTTCGCTCGTGCTCGGAACTGGTTTCGAAGAATTTTCTCAGTTGAGGAAATCTCTGCTCATAACTGGAGTTCGTGTCATATTCTACTTCGTGTCACTAGTCACTCAAGTGCAATTAACTGCGACTATTGCGCTAGCCTAGTTGTCTTCTTGCGATTAATTTGCGGACTGGTGAGCCTTGTACGTTGAGTGTTTTCGTGCCAGGTGTAACACAACTGATTGAAATGCCCTCCGCTTTCAAAGTATGACAAGTCCGCCATTCGTTGTTGTGTCAACTCCATGTTCCCGAGATGTCCGGTCCGTGGTTCACCGAAAAGCTTCAGTCTTCGATAGGCCTTTTGCAACAAACGATCACATGGTACAAAATCCGCCATACTGGTGGGCAAGCTCATTATTATTCCCGCACTGGGACTTAAAAACAAAGAGACCTCAACCAGTCAAGCGTGACTGGCCTTTGTTTTAATGTCCCGCTGTGGGAATAATAATGAGCTTGCCCACCAGTATGGCGGATTTTGTACCATGTGATTGTTTGTTGCAAAAGGCCTATTCGAAGAACTGAAGCTTTTTGTGAACACTGACCTGAAAATCTCGGGAACATGGAGTTACACAACAAACAATGGCGGATTTCATACTTTGAAAGCGGAGGGCATTTCAATCAGTTTTTACCCTGGCACGAAAACACTCAACGTACAAGGCTCCAAGTCCGAAATTATCGCAAAGAAACTACAGGATATCGCAAATACAAACGATGAGAAATATGACACAACTCCAGTTACAGATTTCTCAACTGAGAAATTCTTCGAAACCAGTTCCGAGCACGAGCAACAAGAAGATAACGACAACGAAGAAGGGGATGCAACTGAAACTCCTGACGCGAGATCTGGAGACCTGGACGAAAAGGATCATTCGGGGTGTGCAAAAAGAATAGCTGTTGCAATCCACGAGTTGAGCGATAAATTTTGCTCTGAAATCGGCATACTAAGATCACAGATCTCTGAAATTAAAAATTCAACGACACCATCGAAAACTTCAAAGGAAAGTAGTCTCCAGATGGAAAACAAGAACCTTAAACAGAGGCTAGAAGACCTTGAGAAGCGTCATGATGCTTTGAGACTAGAGGCAAAAGCTCTGCATGACGAAAATAAGAGTTTAATAACAGCTCTCCAGCTTCTAAACGGCGAAATTGAAAAGGAAAACAAACGCTCCAATTTGCATGTGGATGAATCCCTCGGGAACCCTGTCCAACAAGACCCAGAGTGGAATCAAGTAACATCAAAGAAAAGAAAACGACAGGGAGAAAAGAACCAAAACAACGACATTGATACGAACGTTGGATCATCAAGGCACACTACAAACCCCAGTGAAAAGAAGTCGGTTATCATTCTTGGAGACTCGATGACTCATAATATACAAGGAAGAAAACTCTCCAAGGAGAAACACGTTGTCTCCAAGTCTTTTAGCGGCTCCACTGTGGAGGATATGTCCGACTTCGTAAAACCCTTCTTACGCCGAACACCAGACGAGATTATACTTCACATTGGGACAAATAATCTCTCAACCGATGAGCCTAAACAACTAGGTGAGAAAATAGTAGACCTGGCTAGATTTATTGCGCGTGAATCTCCGTCGACGAAATTAGCAGTGTCCAGCCTGATAGTAAGAAAAGACGACATAGACGGTAAAGTCAAAAATGTTAACAGAACACTTCGGTCTTTTTGTAACTCAAATGGATGGACTTTTATTTCCAACGAAAATATCGATACTAGCTATATAAACAAAGGTGGACTTCACCTTAACCGGAAAGGGGTCTACAAGCTGGCCGGCAATTTTAGAGACCACGTAAATAGTGATTGAATCCAAATTAGTAGAGAGATTGAGAATTCGGTGTCCTCTCCTCCAGCCACATCTTTTCAAATAATTGATAATCTGGTAAATTGGTTCTCTCAATATCACTAGTCTATATAGGCACAGAGATGAACCAAAGTTAATGGATGAACTAACAGTCCTAATGGCAAAGCAAACATTTGATATTTTGGCCCTTAATGAGACTAGACTGGATGATACAATTTCGGATTCGTTAATACACCTCCCGGGTTATAACTTGATCAGACGTGACAGAAATCGGAGTGGAGGAGGTGTTTGCGCGTACATCCGAAACTGCATAAATTA
>JAHPZR010003818.1:7500-18573 GCA_019787425.1 Platygyra sinensis
TTAGCTGTTTTTCCTCCTTTTTGATTGTCTTTAATATAGCTATACATCTTTGATCGTAGACCAACGAATTCACAAATAGGAACTCCTGCAGCTTCATCTTTGAATTTACCGATTACTTTTTTATTTGTCTTATCAAAATACGGAGAGCTTTCAGGATAGTCACTGTTATCGAATTTATGTTTATCTTTCCAAAAGTCTTGGTATACATTTTCAGCTTCGATTTCATATGTAAGACTGTCGGTATCAGTAAATAGCAGCTTAGCTTTGTCTCCATACTTCTTTTTAATGTAGTTGTAATGAAAATCATACATCAATGTCTTGCTTAAATCTAAGATACACATACCCACATATGCCGGCCTGTTTAGAGTAAGTGTTTCTTTGATCTTATGCACAGCTACAAGATTTTCATTGAAGATCTTACTACTGACATACGTTGGCTTACTGGCATATTTCAATAGTTTCTTCTTATCAGTCACCAATCTAACATCTACCCGCTTTCTGATATTTTCCATGGTTTTACCAAATACGCTGTTATTCATCAGCTTGAAGAAGTCCTTTTCAAAGGCATTCTTAGCATTCTTACGTTTCTCGGTATTGAAATCAATATATTGCTTCAACCAAGGAGATTGATTAAACTCTAATACTCGATGAATCTTGGTCACTTTCAAGCCTAAATCAGTATATAATTGGAGGTTTCTGTAATGCAATACATACTTTTCTTTCTTTCCCAAGGTTGGTATCAATTTACTAACTAAACCAGTTGATGTACCATATTTTTTAGCAATGTTTTGGCAGTACTCAGATAACATATCATTGGTTACTTTTACCTTTTCCGGTCCCATTGGGTAGTCATTATGTAGGTCATGTAGCTCTTCAGGATATTCTAAGTCGACTTCCAGTATCAAACCTTTCTTACTATCTTCTTTATACTTGGCTAGGTTTGTCTTATCGATCTGTTTTTGTGTCATCCATCTGAATCCGCCTGTTGGTAGATATTGACTCATAGCCCAACCGTAAAGGTTATTAGCATCGAGATACATGATATACTTTGAGGGCGCCTTCTCATCGTATTCTTTCATGTATTTATTGTTTGCTTTACCATAACGATTGGCTATATAGCTGATTTCACCACGCAGTCCCTTTTCAATGAACTGGAACATATCAATATCGGTCATGAGCTCTAATTCAATACCAGTCATTTTCAGCATAGCATCCCATGACAAACCGGGAGATGTGAAATAATGGCATGGGTCTAGTTTATAGTATTCTAAGCATGTTTTCCTTAAGTTTTCGAATACATCAGCTAACAGAAGGATATCAGATGCAAGGTATAAGTCATGGTACTCACCCATATTTTTGAGAGAGAATGCATCCCACACATCTTGGGCATGTTCATAGTCTTCGTCTGATATATGTTCATCATTCAATATGCTGTAAAATTCTTCTTTCGGTGGTAGCTTTTCATTGAATTTATCAAAACTGTCCATATAGTCGTAAGGGTATACTCCTTTTCTGGCCATTAGATCAAGCTCTTTACCTTCGAATACTTGAGAGGTATATTTGAATGATTGTCTTGGTAGATTACTCACTAGTTTTTCTAAACTAGAGCTCATGAACTGGAAACTATCAAGAAAGGTTAGATGGTTACCTAACATGAAAGCCATATACTTTTCCATGTTGTTAGGTATAGCATTAATATTCATCTGTTTCTCTTCTCCTTTCTTATTTTTGTATGTATTTTTCTCAACAATGGCTCCAATCTCTTGCATTATAGAATGACTATCATAACCTCTTAGATTATGGAATATGACGGGTATTTTTATTTCTTCTGGTTTTATTCTGAGTTGTAGATTACATTCTTGATGGGCGGAGCCTCTGTATTTACCAGTAATATGACAGTGATCTCGAACTTTAATATCTTTATCAGTATATTTTTTATCGCAAATATGGCATTTTTCAGATTTTTGAAATTTCTCTTCATTATCTTTCGTCATTCTCAATGGTTTATCGAATTCTTTTTTCATGACCTTCTTGCAATATTTGACTTCCTCCAACATAGCTTCCATGAATTTATACACAGCCTTTTCACCTCTGTATGTTGTGGCAGGTTTGCTATATTTATCATCATAGCAACAGACAATCTTGTAACCGTATCCACAGTCTGTATGCTTCTGGTATGCCTCTGTATATGATTTATCATTGTTAGGTTGACAACCAGATATCTTTTCTGTTATGGTCTCAAAGTCTGCATAGATCACAAATGGCACTGGTAGTAGTTTATGAAAATTATTGAATTTCAATATATTGTTATCTTTATCAGGCATTTTTACTGCTTGTGTACCATTTACTTGAATGCAATTATCTTTATGATCAGTCAATACTCTTTCAGAGCTGAAACATTGTAGACAATGCATACAAAAGTGCTTTCTTTCTTTGTGTTTTGTTTGATTGTACATGAACTTGTTGAAATCTTTAACAAGCACATAATGTTTATTTTTCTCTTCAGTTATCAACAAAAGATTGATGTGGTCTTCATATTTTTCTTTTGATGTACATATTGGGTATGGTTGTTTCTTTTCATAACCAAAAACATTGATGTTGATATTGTTCTGTTTCTCTATCCTGTTGTAGTGTTTTGTTGTGACTGGGAATTCAATTCCTGAATAATCTAAATTTTTAACATATTCCTTGTCTGATTTTTTAATCCTCTGCGGATCTTTATCTTGAGGATTTAAGCGCCTGATGTGGCACCATCTAAAGCATTCATTGCCTTCATTTTTCATATTAATTAATCCCTTTCCACTGTTTCTGAGTTCTTGCGGAAGTTTAATATATGAGGAGCCTTTCATTGGTTGATATTGTACATTATTATTCAACAAATTGTAACACTATCCAAATATGGTCATGATGCTCTCGATATCTGTCATCCGTAGGTGACGGATATCCGGCGATATACGTAGCTTCGTACGTGGGAAGAAAAAGTGAAGTGAAAAAATGTTGACAGAAAGGTTTAAAAATGTTACGAGCTTGGAAATCAATTTTGTTATCAATTTGTTGAATAATAAAACAATTATCCTGCTCAATCTTGCGGAATATCGTCTGATTTTAGCCGACTCGGCCTACGGCCTCGTCGGCTAAGTATCAGACGATATTCCGCGCGATTTCGCAGGATAATTGTTAAATATTAAGATAATGTTTGTCAACAGATTGAATAGTCCAACCAGAACCTTCAGATACCCATTGAGCTATCATATTCAAGATTTGCTGTTTTGATAATTGTAACGCTTCAGGGATTTCTATGTTATTAATAATAGTTTGAGCTTTGCTATTGAAGTATGCGGTGTTATACACTATTTCATCATTTGCTAATTTTTTGAATGTCACCCTGAGCGTTTCAACAAATTTCAAACCGTTAATAGATGGGAGTATACTCACAATATGATATTCAGTGGCCTTTCTTGTGTTTTGTAGTTGTGCTAAGGGGTCTTTGTTATTTTTTATACCAATTTCAAAAGACTTTGTGTAGCCTTTTAGAGCTTTTGCCATTGGATATATCTTAGTCCTTGGTAATGGGACTGGTTTGTAGTCATCCCTAAATTCCAATGGTGGAAGAATTATGTTGTCTTCATACGCCTCAACCATCTGCTTTACACTCATCCGAGGAGTTGGGATTGGCCTCCTTGGTTTGACATTGTCGTCATTTTTAGGCTGCGATTTCATATTTTGCTGCATCAACAGTTTTATTTCCGCATTTTGCTGCATCAACAGGTTGATTAGCTGAGATTTGCTTTGTTTCTTGAGAGTAAGCTTATTCATATTATTGCTTGAGATAATTTTTTTCATTATTATTTCTGATGTGTCAAATCTTTAAGTGTTAATTGGAAATTTTTTTGGTAATGATATAAAGATATATTTTGTAATACTATATTATAATGACAACAATTACAATCGACGAGTCATGACTTATATGCTTCAGATGAAAATGGAAACATAACACATATCATCAAAAAAAGTGCCCCACAAAGGGAAAAGACTCATAGAGGTTACTTAAATGTTTATGTGAGAAAGCATGGCCAATCTGGACAAAAGGTTATCAAACCCATCGATTTGTTTGGGAATGTTTCAACGGTGTCATACCAGAAGGAAAAGTGATTGATCACATCAATAATAACAAGGAAGATAATCGCTTATGCAATTTACAGCTTGTTACACAACAACAGAATTGCAATAAGTCAGCAAAAGATAGAGATTATACATTCGTCGCCAAAAATAATGAAAATAGAAACTGTGTGAAAGCGACCAACAAAAATACAAATGAAGTGACATACTATAACAGCATGTATGCGGTTCATCAACACATTGGTATAAATGCCGGCATCGTTAAAATGGTACGTGAGGGTCTCAATAACTGTAAATCAGGTGTATCAAAGAAGGATGGACATTCTTATACATTTGAATATATTAAACAAGATGACTTACCAGATGACTGCAAAAAATCGGCTAACAAAAGACCACGAAGAGTCTCAGATGAAGAAAAAAAGAAACACAATGCGGAATGTGTGAAAAAATGGCAAAAGAAGGAGTATAAATGCCCAAATTGTGGCAAAACTTTCAAGAATAACTACAAGTATGCCCATAAGAAAAGGTGTGACAAATAGCCATAAACAATTATATTTTTGGCTACCGATAGATAGCAGATAAACCGCATATACTGTATTGATTAATACAATATATGTTAGATAATGTTCTTTTAAAACATTTTATAGTGCGTTTAAATCCTTCATTGGAACCCAGCTATTAAAATCATCACTATATCCCTTCCACTTCACCAAAGCTTGTTTCTTCTTATGATCTCTGCGAATGACTTTATCAATACGAAAAACATCTTGCTTGGCTTTTAATAATTCAGGTTCATAGAAACTCCCTTGAATATCTTCACCTCTGAGATCTTTTAGTTTGTATGTGATTGGATTAGTGTATTGCATCTTATCAACTGTGAACACTTCTTCTGTCCAATTGTGGTGTATAACCCTTATCGAAACACATTCCGTTTGTACTTAGATATTCGGACCTTATCACCTATTTTGAATTTTGGTTTCTGTTTTGATGTTTCCATATCACCATATAGATTAAAGTAAACAGTTCCTTCATTCTTCTTATTGGATGCTTCAATGGGTGTCATCTTTATGCTTGAGTGTTTTGTGTTGTTGTATTGTTTTACTAGTTTGGGGAGCATATCTAGATACATTGTATTACCTTGAACAGTGAATTGTTTCCACATTTTGGATTTGATTGTCCTATTCCATCTTTCAACCACTGAGGATTTCTCCTCATTTTCAGTGGAGTACATATGTATCCTAAGGTCTTTCATATGTTTGTTATAGAACTCTTTTCCCTTATCAACCCATAGATATTGTGGTTTTCTAGCTTCCTTAAATATCGTTTTAAATGCTTCAGCGACAGATTCACCTTTCCTATCCTTCAATGGTACAATCCAACCGTATTTACTGAAAACATCAATAATCATAAGAAGATATTGGTAGCCCTTGTTCCATTTACTAAACTGTTGCATTTCAACTAGATCACTTGCCCATATTTCATCGATATGATTTGTGATTACACGCCGCCGAGTGAAGTTGCGTTTTATGGGTGCATGTAACTCATCTGCTAATTTTTCTTGCCAGTTTTCCTCACTCGACGGCTTTTCCGGTTTTTTGGTTTAACTCCCATACCCAATTTTGACTTGGCAGCAATAGCGTTCCTAGCAATAGTATGTCCCCATTGTCTTTCTTTCCAAGGAATAGCATCAAGAGCCTTAACCATCTTACGATCTTCATCATTCTTGCATTTCACTTGGTCACTTTTTGGTTTGTTGCCACAAACTGAATAATCAACATCGTGTTGCATGCTTACAGCATCTGCTCTGCCTGTTGGCTGTTGATATATCTCAAGTATCTGACCAGTATTGGGATCATACCTCAGTTGCTGTTCGAGAGGGTTACCAGGGCCTGTATATCTATGCCCAGGCATCACAAAACCCTTTTTGGGCGCAACCTTTAAGATAGCCTTGTGTATATCAATAGCACCACCTCTGTGAAATGGATCTAGTTTTTTGGATAAATGTAAAACTATCCAAAGCTTGATCCAGATATTTGTTGGCCATACCTTTTATTTTTTGTTTGGCAAAATTTGATTTGATGGCCTTGGAAGCACCGACTCGTCCAAGATTATATAAACCTTTGGTGGCACCTTTGAGCAAAGCTTCTCCAAGTAAGCCCCCAGCTTGTGAGGGCTCAATCAGTTTCCCTTATTCTTGACGAATTTGGTCTTTGTTATGCCACATTCAGCACATGTACAGAAAAACATTAACCTTCCATTCTTGGTTCGTTTATAACCAAATGGCTCAATGCATTCAGTTTGTTTCTTCTGTTTTACACAATATGATTTTACCATTATATATATAAGTTAGATATTTTTGAAATAATGTTTGATGAATCTCTCATTTTTCATTGTATCATGTATGTTTAACACTTTTAATAAATCATGATATGAATTCCCCTTATTCATTTCATTCATAAAGTATAAACAGAAGTATCCACATGTGGTTGTATACAAATTCTGAATTTGATTATTTTAGTGAAGCAGAGTCAAATTCTTTCTTTTGCTATGATTTACCAATTCTTGAAACGGAGGCATACCGAAACTATCAAAATAATTTATGACATTATCTTTAACATAAGTTGCTACCCAATGGCTTCCGCTCATGTATGATGGTTCAAGATTGTAAATGAATAATGCTTGGCTGTGGTTATGTGGAACTCTTTGATCTCTTGACAAAACATCATTGATTGGGATATTCAGATATCTGCACCATTTTATTAGATCATGATTAGATAAAGGGATGTCTTTTTTGAATTTAGGTTTTACAGTATTGCCCCTACGAGAGGAATTGAATTGAATGGGCTGTTTGCTCCTAACAATAGGCCTTTTCCCTTTTTTTTTGGTTGGCTTTTTTTTCCCATACCGACTTGGTTGTCCCATGTCCCTATAAAAGGTGGCGGCACTTGTGGGTATATACCTATTCTCGGAGCACCCTTTCCCCTTCTTGGAGGGTTTCTGGGGGGTGATCCCATCTTGGGGGCACCCTTTCCAGTCAAAACTTTCAATGCCAGAGGAATCTCGATGCTGGCGAGTAAAGTGCCAAGGAAACCACCTGATTGTGTTTTTGTCGGTTTTATACGGACACCTGAACCTGATTGAAGGGCATCCAATATATCTTTCTTTTGTTTCGTGGATAGAAGATACTTGTTTGCGATTAGTTTGTCAATCTTGTTTTGGGGTATTAGGAAACCTCCTGTCTTCACCCCTTTTCCAGCTATTTTCTTGACAATTTGGCTTGCACCTGTACTTGCCAATCCTGCTAAAGCTGACAATCCAAGGGTTTTCGAAATGGTTGGTCCAAATGCACGTCCTAGGGCTAGAACAGAAGTCAATAGACTTCCTCCGACTTGATTTCTGATTTAGTCTTAGCAAGCTTAATATCCATACCTTTATTCAATTTGCGATTCTTCTCCAATCTCTTCTTTACCTTCTCTGGGACATACAGAGTGTCATTTCCACGAAGAGAGTCATTCTTGAGCCTTATGACAATCGTTTCCCTTTTATGGTAGGCATCACTGAGATTCTTCTTCTGATTTTTCGATAGTTTTACATTTATTTCAAAAAGCTGAGTCATTTTTCGTATATAATATATGTTATATAATTTTCCGATTATATAACATATACGATATAAGGAATATCGTATTACTGTCAATACTTTTCATACTATGACCAATTCATCTCCAACCTTGTTGATGACGACTTCCTCTTCATAAAGGACGATGGCATGGACACTAAAAGAATCGGCGGCCAAAGTATTAGCATTGAGTTTATACCTGAAGATCAACTGCTTTGGATCTCTTGTTACTTTCTCTGCTTGATATGATAAATCAAAATATATGATAGAATATAAAGAGTTGTAATTCGATAGGTTGAGCTGTGTTCCAGTGTTGTAATCATTCCTTCTTTTAGCATAAGACATCAAATCATTGAAGATCCTTACTTTTGATTCCGAATCGTATTCAGTTTCTGGGTAGAATACTCCATTCCCGTATTCCAATCTGCATGTTGTAAGACTGCTATTTGCATCAGCCACATTTAATTTTAAAGTGCTCAAATATGTACGGATCCAGATGGATGACTGAAAAAGAGATTGACAGAACAAAGTTAGCCAAGTATAAAGTAGACAGTAAGAAAGGTTTGATACTGCAAGTCGACTTAGAATACCCCAAAGAACTACACAACCAACATAATGACTACCCACTAGGACCGGAAAAGGTGAAAGTAACCAATAATATGTTGTCTAAGTACTGCAAAAACATCTCTGAGAAATATCATATATCAACCGGTTTAGTCTCCAAACTAATTCCACCCTTAAGAAGCAAAGAAAAATATGTGCTCCATTATAGGAACCTCCAATTATACATTGATCTTGGTCTGAAAGTGACTAAAGTCCATCGAGTACTTGAGTTCAATCAATCCCCTTGGTTAAAGCAATATATTGATTTCAATACCGAGAAACGAAAGAATGCAAAGAATGCTTTCGAGAAAGACTTCTTCAAGCTCATGAACAACAGTGTATTCGGGAAAACGATGGAGAATATCAGAAAGCGAGTAGATGTGAGATTGGTAACTGATGAAAAGAAACTATTGAAATATGCCAGTAAGCCAACCTTTATCAGCAGCAAGATCTTCAATGAAAATCTTGTAGCTGTGCATAAGACCAAGGAAACACTTACCCTAAACAGGCCGGCATATTTGGGTATGTGCATCTTAGATCTGAGCAAGACTTTGATGTATGATTTCCATTATAACTACATTAAAAAGAAGTATGGGGACAAAGCCAAGTTACTATTCACAGACACAGACAGCTTGACCTATGAAATCGAAGCTGAAGATGTATACCAAGACTTTTGGAATGATAAAAATAAATTCGATAACAGCGACTACCCTAAAAGCTCACCGTATTTTGACAAAACAAATAAAAAAGTAATAGGTAAATTCAAAGATGAAGCCCCAGGAGTCCCTATTTGTGAATTCGTTGGTCTACGATCGAAAATGTATAGTTATATTAAGGATAATCAGAAAGGAGGAAAGACTGCCAAAGGAATCAAAAAGAATGTCATCAAAAAGGACATCACACATGAAAACTACAAAGAAACACTCTTCAATAATAAACAGATGCATCATAAAATGAAAACAATCAGAAGTCAGAATCATGAACTCAGTAGTTATGAGATAAATAAAGTATTGCTCAGCTGTTTTGATGACAAAAGATACATACGTGAAGATGGAATAACAAGCTATACGGACATTATAATATCAAACATTAGTCATATTCCTTAATTCCCATATTGGTCCCAGTATTAGTCCCAGTATTGGTCCCAACTCTTATTCTCATATTGGTCCCAGTATTAGTCCCAGTATTGGTCCCAATCATGATCCAAGGTTTTGGTTCCAGACCGATGTCCCGGGTTTTGGTCTTGGTTCTAACTCCTATCCCAAAATGTGATTCCTATATCTGTTTTCCGTGTTTGATTCCTATGTCCTATATGTACCTATGTCCTAGGTACCTAAGTTGTATTTCCATACCTAGGTTTGGATCCTAGGTTTGGATCCTAGGTTTTGATCCTATATTTGGATCCTATATTTGATTCCTATATTTGATTCCTATATTTGATTCCTATATTTGATTCCTTCCCTTGGGATTCTATTTTTGGTTAATTGTTAGAGAAAGAGGTGAGAAATTAGGGATAATAAAAAATGATCTCGCACCGCTAACTACTATACTACTTTTAGTATGGAAAAATATTTAATGAAATTTTGTTTGTCTTTTTTTGGTCTTTTTTTTAATTGGACGTGCGTTTTTATGGTTTGATTAATTTTATAGAACAGGCTCTTAGAGCTTGTTTTAAACAGTCTATTGAGTTTGTTTATCAAAAAAACTGCACGCGTACATTCAAACGCAAATTAGGTCTATTCATAATTAGCTTCCATTTCAGGTCTATTCATGTAGCGAAAGTGTGATGTTTTAAAGAATTGAATAAAGTGTGAAAAGGCTTCCGGACTGGCGGTATTTTTTTTCTTATTATACCATGGCTACTTTTTTAGAGGGTTTATGCGTTAAAAAAGTTCTTTTTTGCGAGGAGCTATGACATGTAACACCTTCGCAGCGAAATTTTCTTTTTTAGAATTATCCATGCACGAGCGCGAGTCGTTCTAGAACTAAGAACTGATAGATATTTCATCATCAAAGGCTTTGAAAAACGCTTCCATGCAATTTACTAAAAGATTGATCCCAATTGACCGAGGCAAAAATGTCTATTAGGTAAATATAATTCAATTATTTTGAAGCAAATTAATAACTGTACTCGCCTAAGTTAAACCACTCTTGTTTGATCCTGGCCATGTGCTGCAAAAAAGTGTTTAAATACAAGCGAATTTGCGCACCGACTAAAGCACTAAAAAGTTTTGTAGACAAACAATAACAACACTAATCCCTTAACGTACTGGTCTATTAATATTCTAATAGACACCAGAGTGGATGCCGAATGTATTGTTTGTGTGAAGTTAGTATAAACAATAAACCTAGTTTGCATAACAGTGTTAACTGGGAAAGCCAATCAGCAAAAGGGATTTTTTGATCCGACCGAGTCTAACAAATGGTATAAACAGGGTTGAAAGAGAGTTTTAAGGCACTTAGAATCCACACTAAACTGATCACTGAGAGAAAAATGGAGAAAAAAATTGCCAGAATCAATTGGAGTCGCGGACAGTTTTCAGATGTTTACCGCTCAACAATCATCGACCCGTCTCCATTAAAATCAGGACAAAAAGTAAAAGTGGTTTGGGGCAAAACTAAAAAAGAATACACTGCAGTCATTGAATGCTATCCGGTTGAAGAGGGAAAGGAATCTCAGGCATCACAGGATGACCTACAACCCCGCAGAGCTAAAGCTAAAAGAAAAGTGGTAC
>JAHPZR010003819.1:0-10000 GCA_019787425.1 Platygyra sinensis
AATTATATATATACAATGGTAAAATCATATTGCGTAAAACAGAAGAAACAAACAGCATGCGTTCCTGGAAGTGAAAAATATTCCATAACCAAAAACGGTCGATACATGATGAAATGTAAATGTGCTGAATGTGGTATAACAAAGACCAAATTTGTTAAGAAGATGGGAAACTGAATGTGCCCTCACAAGCTGGGGGCTTACTTGGAGAAGCTTTGCTAAAAGATGCCGCCAAAGGTTTATGTAATTTTGGACGACTCGGTGCTTCTAAGGCCATCAAATCAAATTTTGCCAAACAAAAAATAAAAGGTATTGTATGGCCAACAAATATCTGGATCAAGCTTTGGATAGTTTTACATCAGATTTGTCCAAAAAACTAGATCCATTTCACAGAGGTGGTGCTATTGACATACACAAGGCTATTCTCAAGTTTGCACCAAAGAAGGGTTTTGTAATGCCTGGACTTAGGTACACAGGGCCAGGAAACCCTCTGGAACAGCAACTCAGATATGATCCTAATACAGGTCAGATACTTGAAATATATCAACAGCCAACAGGTAAAACAGATGCTGTAAGCATGCAACATGATGTTGATTACACAGTTTGCGGTAATAAACCAAAAGGTGACCAAGTGAAATGCAAGAATGATGCAGATCGTAAGATGGTCAAGGCTCTCGATGCTATTCCTTGGAAAGAAAGACAATGGGGACATGCAATAGCTCGCAACGCTATAGCAGCTAAGCCCAAATTAGGTATGGGTGTTAAGAAGCCAAAAAACGTAAAAAGCCGTCGAGTGAAGAAAACTGGTAAGAAAAATTAGCTGATGAATTACATGCACCCATAGAACGCAAATTCACTCGGCGGCGTGTAATCACAAATCATATCGATGAAATATGGGCAAGTGATCAGGTTGAAATGCAACAGTTTAGTAAATGGAACAAGGGTTACCGATATCTTCTAATGGTGATTGATGTATTCTCTAAATACGGTTGGATCGTTCCATTGAAGGATAAGAAAGGTGAATCTGTCGCTGAAGCATTCAAATCAATATTTAAGGAAGGTAGAAGACCACAGTATTTATGGGTTGATAAGGGAAAAGAGTTCTATAACAACCACATGAAAGACCTATTAGAGAAAAATGGGATACATATGTACTCAACTGAGAATGAAGAGAAGTCATCAGTAGTTGAAAGATGGAATAGGACAATTAAATCCAAAATGTGGAAACAGTTCACAGTTCAAGGTAATACAATGTATCTCGATATGCTCCCCAAACTAGTAAAACAGTACAACAACACAAAACATTCAAGCATAAAGATGACACCTGTTGAAGCATCTAATAAGAAGAATGAAGGAACTGTTTACTTCAGTCTACATGGTGATATTGAAACATCAAAACAGAAACCAAAATTTAAACTAGGTGATAAGGTCCGAATATCTAAGTACAAACGGAATATGTTTGATAAGGGTTACACACCAAATTGGACAGAAGAAGTGTTCACAGTTGATAAGATCCAATACACTAATCCAATCACATATAAACTAAAAGATCTCATAGGTGAAGATATTCAAGGGAGTTTCTATGAACCCGAATTATTAAAAGCCAAGCAGGATGTTTTTCGTATTGATAAAGTCATTCGCAGAGATCATAAGAAGAAACAAGCTTTAATGAAGTGGAAGGGATATAGTGATGATTTTAATACCTGGATTCCAATGAAAGATTTAAACCCATTATAAACTATATACGAAGGAAACCTATAGTTATTATCTAATGGGAAGACCAAGAAAATATTTCACAGAAGAAGAAAGAAGACAAGCTAACAGAAGATCTAATACCAAATATATGGTTAACAAAGAATGGTTGTGTCCTGATTGTGGAAACAGGGATTACTCATTGGCTGGAATATGGACCCACCTCAAATCAAAAAAACATATCAGAAATGCAACCAAAAATAAAGCTGAAAATGAGGTGTTTTGATCACATTTGTTCTATTTTCAATATCCAAGAACATGATTGTTTTCGGATATCTTAGATTCAAACGCGCTTGAAAAGTACTTAAGAATAAAAAACATATAGTTATATTATACAAAAAATGAAAAATATTATCTCTAATAATTATATGAACAACCCCAACTCTCCCAAACTCATAAAATATCTGAGAAAACATTATCTGAAAGATGCCGAGAAATTAGGCTATACACTTTCAGACCTGCTTAACATCAAAACAAGAGCCAAAATAATAAAAGAAATAGAACGCGGCGATGCCAATAAACCTGTCAAAGTCCTATCCAAGAAGTACCTCAATGATGTGAAAAGATTGGGATACACTTGGATGGATCTATACAGAAAAGCCACACGAGACAAAGTAATCAACAAAGTTCAAACATATCAAAAAAACTCCAAGATCAATGATGAGATCAAGATAAAGCAAGTCGCTAAAGCTCTGAAAGGCTACACAAAGTCTTTTGAAATTGGCATAAAAAATACCAAGGACCCTCTAGTACAACTACAAAACACAAGAAAGGCCATTGAATATCATATTATGAGTATACTTAAATCCATGAAAGGTCTAAAATTTGTTGAAACGCTTAAGGTGACGTTCGAAAAATTAGTAAATGATAAAATGGTGTATAATACCGCATACTTCAGGGACAAAGCTAAAACTATCATCAATAACACAGAAATCCCTGAAGCGTTACAATTATCAAAACAGCAAATCCTGAACAAGATAGCTCAACGGGTATCTGAAGGTTCTGGTTGGACTATTCAATCTGTTGACAATCATTATCTTGATATTGTACAATATCAACCAATGAAGGGCTCTTCATATATCAAACTTCCACAGGAGCTTAGAAACAGTGAAAAGGGATTAATCAACATGAAAAATGAGGATAATGAATGTTTCAGATGGTGCCACATCAGGCGCTTAAATCCTCAAGATAAAGATCCGCAACGAATCAAGAAGTCCGACAAAGAATACATCAATAAACTAGATTACTCTGGGATTGAATTCCCAGTAACCACTAAGCAGTACAATAAAATTGAAAAACAAAATGAGATCAATATCAACGTATTTGGATATGAAAACAAACAACCATATCCCATCTATGTGTCAAAAGAAAAATATGATAGACAGATGAATTTATTACTGATAACTGAAAATGAAAATAAACATTACGTTCTCATCAAAGATTTCAACAAGTTTATGTTCAACCAAACAAAACACAAGGAAAGGAAGCACTTCTGTATGTATTGCCTTCAGTGTTTCAGCTCCGAAAGAGTCTTGAACAATCACAAAGACAATTGCATTCAAGTAAATGGTACACAAGCAGTAAAAATGCCAGATAAGTATAACAACACATTAAAATTCAATAATTTTCATAAACAACTACCAGTGCCATTTGTAATCTACGCTGACTTTGAGGCTATATACAGAAAAGATATCTAGCTGTCAACCTAATAATAATAAATCATATACTGAAGCATACCAGAAACATACAGATTGTGGATATGGTTATAAGGTTGTCTGTTGCTATGACGATAAATATAGCAAACTTGCAACAACATACAGAGGTGAAAAAGCTGCATATAAATTCATGGAAGCTATGCTGGAGGAAGTCAAATATTGCAAGAAGGTTATGAAAAAAGAATTCAGTAAACCACTAAGAATGACGAAAGAAGATGAAGAGAAATTTCAAAAAGCTGAAGAATGCCACATTTGCGATAAAAAATATACTGATAAAGATATTAAAGTTCGAGATCACTTTCATATTACTGGTAAATACAGAGGCTCCACCCATCAAGAAGGTAATCTAAAACTCAGAGTAAACCCAGAAGAAATAAAAATACCTGTTATATTCCATAATCTAAGAGGTTATGATAGTCATTTCATAATGCAAGAGATTGGAGCTATTATCAAGAATCATACATACAAGAATAAGAAAGGTGTTGAAACAGAAATGACAATTAATGCCATCCCAAACAACATGGAGAAGTATATGGCATTCATGCTTGGCTATCATCTGGCTTTCCTTGATAGTTTCCAGTTTATGAGTTCCAGCTTGGAGAAACTTGTTGAAAATATTACAAAATGTGGTGAATGTAAGACTTGCAAACCTGACAGCTGCATCAAACAAAGCATCAACGATGAAGGTGACACAATACAGCATAAAACAAGCCATCCCTGCGGTGAGTGTGAGAATTGTGAAAATAGAGATAAATCATGTGTGAATCCAAACTATTCTGGTCTGAAGTATACATCAGAAGTATTTGAAGGTGAAGAGCTAAGTCTGATGGCTCAGAAAGGAGTTTACCCATATGATTTCATGGATAGTTTTAAAAAGTCCAAACAACAGCTGCCATCAAAAGAAGACTTTTACAGCATATTGGATGACAAACATATATCAGATGAGGACTACAAACATGCTCAGAATGTCTGGAATACTTTCAATCTCAAAAACATGGGTGAGTACCATGATCTTTATCTTGCATCCGACATTCTTCTTTTGGCTGATATATTCGAAAACTTCAGAAAAACATGTCTTGAATATTACAAACTTGATCCCTGCCATTATTTCACATCTCCCGGTTTGTCATGGGATGCTATGTTGAAGATGACGAACATCAAACTTGAGCTAATGACTGACATTGATATGTTTCAATTTATTGAGAAGGGTTTACGTGGTGGAATCAGCTACATAGCCAACCGACATGGAAAAGCAAACAATAAATACATGAAAACATATGATGAGAAGGCGCCCTCGAAGTATGTCATGTATCTTGATGCTAATAACCTTTACGGTTGGGCTATGAGTCAATGCTTGCCAACAGGTAGATTCAGATGGATGACTGAAAAACAGATTGATAAGATAGACTTAGCTAAGTATAAAGAAGACAGCAAGAAAGGTTTGATAATTGAAGCTGATTTGGAATATCCAAAGGACTTACACAATATTCATAATGATTATCCTCTTGCACCAGAAAAGATCAGAGTTTCAAAAGACATGTTGTCTGAATATTCCAAACAAATTGCTGAGAAATATGGTATATCAACTGGACTTGTACACAAACTTATTCCAACCTTGGGAAAGAAAGAAAAGTATGTTTTACACCACAGAAACCTCCAATTGTATCTTGATCTTGGTTTGAGAGTTAGTAAAATACATAGAGTGCTTGAATTTGATCAATCTCCTTGGCTGAAACAATACATTGACTTTAACACAGAGAAACGTAAGAATGCCAAAAATGATTTTGAGAAAGATTTCTTCAAGCTGATGAACAATAGCGTATTTGGTAAAACAATGGAGAATATTAGGAAGCGTGTGGATGTCAGACTTGTGACTGATGAGAAAAAACTATTGAAGTTAGCAAGTAAACCAACATATGTTAGCAGCAAGATATTCAATGAAAATCTGGTGGCTGTGCATACGATCAAAGAAACACTGACTCTCAATAGGCCCGCATATGTGGGAATGTGTATCCTTGATCTTAGCAAGACATTGATGTATGATTTTCATTACAACTATATTAAAGACAATTATGGAAACAAAGTAAAGCTACTATTCACTGATACAGACAGCTTGACTTATGAGATTGAAGCTGAAGATGTTTATCAAGACTTTTGGAATGACAAAGATAAATTCGACAACAGTGACTATCCTGGAAACTCACCGTATTTCAACAAAGCAAATAAAAAAGTAATTGGAAAGTTCAAAGATGAAGCTGCTGGTGTCCCCATCATTGAATTCGTTGGTTTGCGATCAAAAATGTACAGCTACATCAAAGACAATCAAAAAGGAGGTAAGACAGCCAAAGGAATCAAGAAGAGTGTAATCAAGCAAGATATAACACATGATAACTACAAGGATGTACTCATAAATAACAAACAGATACAACATAAGATGAAAACAATCAGAAGTGAGAATCATGAACTTGGAAGCTATGAGATAAATAAAGTATCACTCAGCTGTTTTGATGACAAAAGATACATACATGAAGATGGAATAACAAGCTATGCATACGGACACTCTGAGATAAAAAATTAATCATCTTCATCATCTTCAGTACTATTTTCAATATCATATATTTCATCATTCAATTCAACTAATTCTTTCAAAATTTCAGTTATTTCATCTGTCTCTTCTTTAATTTTGTCTGTCCTCTTTTTCAGATTTTCAATATCCTCTTTAATTACACCAATCAAACTATCTCTTTGTTTTCTTAACCATACAACAGATGGTTTGTCTTTATCACTATATTTGCTTATCATACCTTTTAATATTTCAGATATTTTTCTCATTTCTGGTATCTCATGAAACCAAATTGTGGGTTTTACGTGATTTGTTGTTTTCATAATTATTAATATAATGTCAGATAATTTTATATGATTATACTATAATGGAACCAATCAAACGAATCTTCAAAAGAAACAGATGTGATCTCTGCAACAAACATGTCAAGACTTGTCAGCGGGGAATCCCCGAATATAACATCTGGTTTTTCCTAGAAGTCACGCAATGTGATCATGCTTTTATACTCCAATACCTACCATATGTTTTCCGTGTTTGATTCCTATATTTCATTCCATGGCTGGGTTCCATGTTTGAATTCTATTTTGATTCCATGTTTGATTTCAGTGTTTGATCCCACTGTTTGATCCCACTGTTTGATTCCTATATCCATTTTCATTGTTTGATTTTCAATTTTGAGAAAGAGTTGAAAATTTTAGCGCAGATAAAAAATTAGGCTGAAATCCACAGTTGATATCCAAGTTTGAAAATGCGCTCGGACCCCCAACTACTATACTATTTTTTTCCTTACTAAGGAAACACCAAAACATGAGCGGATTGCCGTCCAAAACATTTGTATGCGTTACAGTAGCCGTTTAGGCGAAATATGCAGTTATAAATGCCTTCTCACAAACACAAGCTCAACTTCACGACCTTTTGGATCGAAATTGATGACTCCCGATTGGCTTTCATAACTTTTATAAAGGGCCAATAGGAGCAAAGTAAATTCGATCCTAAGCCGCAAAAATTAGAATATAAAAAGGTCACCAAACCGTCTTTTCAACGGAACGGAATTGAGAAAACATCTCTACTGTTTCCCTTAAGAAATGTGCGTAAAAGCGCCAGACAACCTCAAAGACCGTGCTCTTCCGTGCTCTTCCGTGCGGCCTGTCTTTGCTTTATGTCAGTAATTCAGGTAACCTCTGCCATTTTTTTTTTTATTGACGAAACATATAGCAAGGTACATGGAAATTTCCTTGTACCTTGCAACAACGGATTGCAACGAAACACATAACAAGGTACATTTCCATGTACCTTGCGATGAAACATATGGCAAGGTACATGGAAATTTCCATGTACCTTGCAATGAAACTTGTGGCAAGATACACGGAAATTTCCATGTACCTCAGTTATGGCTACACTAACAAAACGTACATGGAAAGGTCCGTGTACGTTACACATAAACAAGCATTTCCCTATCTGATGATCAATTGCTGAACTAAATCTTGCGAAATATAAAATCTAAATACAACTTGAGAACTGCAGAAGAATTAAATAGTTTTAATCAGCTAACTTATAAATACATCAGTATGATACAAGAGTACACTCTTTTCTCTTTGAACAAGCCAGGAACCTGGAAATTAAAGAAACAAAATACATCAACACTGATTGTCATACACAAACTTACTCTAGTCCTTGGTTTAATCTAATGATCTATTCACTAGCGAAATATTCCCGCAAGCTGCCAATTCAAACTGGGGTAAAGCCCTCTCCTTTGATACGTTAGTTCTATAGGAAAAAGTTCAAATTCGCTGAGAAAAAAATCATTCTGAAAGATATCTCTTCTAGTGTGCCACTTCTTTTGAGCGAACTTTGGCAAGACCTCAAGAAGAATTATGGTTACCTTCGGAGCCGTTTTAGGGCTGAGAAGAAGACTAAAGGCAGTAAGAAAGTATTATGGTATTTTTTAATTAATTTAGAGCGCAGTGATTGCATAAAATAAACCGAGTCTTGCTCTTAAAATGGCCAATACACATAGCAGAAAGATTAATTTCTATATTTTACTTTTCGACAGTACCATTGAGACTCTTTTAGGCGACCGCATCGCCGCCACAAATGACGTTACGTCAAAAAGCAAAAAAATTAAAAACTTTTGCCGTCTGTCTTCAGCTCTCTGTTTAATAGATTAAAAATAGTTATCTTTGCGATGAATAGAAGACATTTTTTTTCTATATTTGTGTAATTCAATTAAGGATTACAAGAAAAGAATCAAAAATCAGAGTTAATTTATAGCGTTTGTTGTCTGCCGCAAACGTCATCTAACATTTGACGTTTACGCGACGGCAAACGGCAAAAATTTCCCCTTTGGCTTTTTAGATTTTGTGTTCTTTTCTTTAAATATATCACACACAAAGAAACGACTCCTAATATTCACCCCAGTACCTTCACTTTAGAGCACAAACAGCCAAGACAGGAGGGAAAAGTTTCACCTTTGCCGTTCGCCCCGTAAACGCCATGCTTTATCTCCGCACTGATGATGTCAATAATAAGTTTCAGAAGATCGGGCGCGATACATTTCATTTACTTGCACACAGATGTTTTGTCTCCTAAACTTGGCAGTACCTCTGCATAGGACCCATCGTGACAATTTATCAACCATGTTTTCGAACCGGAGCAGACCTCCTTCCTAGCTACAGCTCTAATCGTCATTTGCCCTTTTGGCGGATTGCAATACGCGATTCCGTTAAAACCGCAGTAGCGTCAGACGTTTTAGGAATGCTATTGTTCAGGTTTTCGTGATTAGGAGCAACTCCATTGTTTTACATTTGTCGGTTTCGGCTTTGAATAACGAGGCATATAACAGTAGTGGCCGGTAAATAAAATTAGAGAAAAGCAAGACACTACGCTTTAGAAAAAGTGTTACTTTGAGAAAAGTGTTAGTTCTGTTCGCATTCGCAGAACTATAAACTACAGAATCAGCTGGATTCGGGTCAGGATGCTGTTATAAATAACCGCAGAAATATACCTATCACTGCGGTGAAATTAACTGTCAGACAAGCTGCTTTCATTTCGGCTGTGCTGTTTAACGGTCGGTCATCTTATGAGCTTATAATACTTTTGAGAATCTAAGTGCTGTCCCGACTAAATATTGAGCAAACATGTTCTCGCGATGAAAGCAGACATGAGCTGGTAGCCTAATAAGCTGTAACGACACTGAACAGGACAGGACACTGCGGTACATTATTGGTTGTTGAACTGCCAGCAAGTGAGGTTGTATATCGAAACTAGATGAGAAGACAATCGGCGAACATGCTACAGTTCATCAATCTATAAAGGTAAAAGAAATAGATTAATTTTGCTTTGCTAAGCGTTAAATGAACTTCAATGACTCGAATTAAAATCCGGGATTAAAACAGTCACAGAATGAGCCCATGAACACCGGATGTCCGGATCTTTCTGCAGGTACCGGAGCACAGATTACGTAAGCCTACGTAAAACAAAAGAGATAAAAGACAAGAAACAAAACAACTCCAAATAAAGACTAATCCCAAGTGACCCAAAATACAAAGCTTTCCGGTACCTGCAGATGTATCCGGA
Organism: Platygyra sinensis; assembly: GCA_019787425.1. NCBI lineage: Eukaryota > Metazoa > Cnidaria > Anthozoa > Scleractinia > Merulinidae > Platygyra > Platygyra sinensis. The sequence continues at coordinate 9,604 of JAHPZR010003819.1, forward strand.
TGTCCGCAAAAGTATATTTTGAGGTCAGAACTCGGGCCGGTCATTGTTATCCAAAAGTGCGCCATTTTTGGAATTTTCGCTACCTGAAAACCTACATGTCGCATTGTAAACCTAATAAATCTAAAAATATATATCTGTAAGCGAATATTAAGTTTTGGGTCCGATTACATGTAAATATATGATGGAGGTAAACACAGTGAACATGAACTAGTAAACAAAGAGAACATGCAGCCGAACTTAGATAAACTCAGTGACCACGAGCCAAACAAGAGACTAAACCCATATACATGAAGCCGAAGGTAAATGAAGCGCAGTGAACACAAACTAAACAAGGGACTAAAGTCTTCCAAACGTTAATTAAAAGATTTCATAACATTTTTTTACAATTTATTGACAT
>JAHPZR010003819.1:17500-33048 GCA_019787425.1 Platygyra sinensis
GAATATGTCTGCATGCACTCTTTTTAATGAACAAGACAAAGGATCAAATCTCCTGAGTATCATCACATGATCTGTATTGGGAAAACAAAATGTGCAAGCGAAAAAGGTCTATTTTTGGTACCGTGCTGACGATTTTAAGGCACAGCACTGTCAATTTTGGACGTGTAGACGTATCGGCCTCAAACGTAATGTGGCACCGGTGCCCAAAATTTTAGGGGTGCCGAGACTATCTCCTGGAGGTAGTCTCGGCACGGGTAAACGAGGCACCGTGCCAAAAAATTCGTTCCTGTGAAAGCTCTCCGGTGCCGTTCCATGCCTTTTTTGTCGTGATTTTTACCATAAAGCACGCATGGTTGTCACAAAAATGGCGAAGGAAGAGACTTCGTGTCTGCCATGTCAAACAAGGCCTTATTATTCGGTCTCGCCATGATCTCACCCATAGGCTTCTTTCACGGAAGTTCTGACAAGCCATGTGCGCCATCGACACCTGTTTCTCCATCCGTCCTTTTCGTCTTATTTCACCAAGATGTCGATCAATTTCCTTGTTGAACCGATTGTTGATGCGAGGCAAGATGACGACAAGTTGTTCATCCACCATTTTCCGGGAATAAAACAGATGGAGAGAAGGAATGCCGATTAAAACTTGGAACCGTGCCCAGCTGGAGAAAAACCGTTTATTCTTGGTCGTGTAAATGGGTAGTGCCGTGCCGAAATGGTTCAGGCACGGTGCCAAAAATTTGGCCTGTCGTGCCGATATTTTAGCGCGTGTAAATGGGGTTTTAATTAATTGTAACACAGCCTGGTTTTCCGTCAAATCTTTGATATTTTTGCGACATTGGTTTTAGGTTTATTATATGATTTCATATTTATGGGGTCTACACGTAGAAGACGTTTTGATTGACCATAAATCAAAGTTTTATTAAATGACAATGCGTAGTTCAGACGCAGTACGAATCACATGAGCTGAATCGAATGCTAATGAGGGAGAACAAAGGATTTTTCTCATTTGCATTCGATTCGGCTTATTTAAAGTGCGGCGTCTGAACTTCACGCATGAGCGATTCGAACCCACATTAAATTAAGACTTCTAAACGTGTTGTTTTGCTTCATGAGAAGTAAAGAAAAAACATACTCCCAAAGGTGTTTTGTTACAGGAGGGAAACTTTCATGTCGTCTTTGGGCCATCCCCCTTTTTTTTTTCGTTTACTATCGAATACGTTTTCTGATTTTGGGTCGGTAGGTCGGAAAAGAAAAAAAAAGGCAGAAAAAAAGGGAGAAGAAGTCTGGAACTAGGAGACCCAGTACCTCAGCATAGTGTCTGCGGAGCCTGGAAACGACAAGACGAGGTAACAAAGTCGACATAACGACAATGGAGGAAGAAAAGATCGACGTCGTAATTAAGGTCAGTCCATTGAAATAGAGCCTAGACCGAGATTTTTGTCAAACTTTGCCTGTTGATTGTTTAAATTATAGAAACTTAAATTTTGAAATAAAAATGAGGGGTCCCCATCCCATGCCCAGGTTTGTTTAGGAGCAACAGCACCTCTTTTATCAACCTCGTTCCCAGGGCGTTTTCTCTACTTGAATACAGCATGAAGTGCCCTTCATAAACACGAGTGAAGCGACAAAATGGTCGAGTGACCGAACAGAAAAAGGCAAAAGTATAAACAGATAAATATCACGAACCGTAGAATTCGTGTATTTTACAAAATATTATTGTCCGCCTTGTTAGGCAAGAAATCCGGTAGACGCTGAAACAGCAGAGATTTGCAAAGCCAGTCGGTAGAACGGCAACAATATCTTTGCCTTTCGGTGAATATTCAAAGCATTTCACTTGAAGTGGCTTTAACTGAACAAAACTACGCAAAGTTTCAACGTTTAAAAGCAGATCCAAGTCGAAAAGCACAGACAGTGTCTCCGCAATCTCGATTTTGGCACTTTTGATTACGCAAACTCGCTAATTTATTACACCCAGGATTTCCGGGTGTAAGGTGGGCACGTGACCAGCCGATGCCAGGGCCTGTTCCCGCCCCGCCCTCAAGCCAGGGAAAAGGCGAGGTTGCTCTTTTATACCCCATACAGGGTTCGTTCAGGTCATTGTGGTCCTTGAAAGTTATGAAAAATTAAAATTCTGTTTGATAGGTTATTTACTGCGGATCACAAGGCAAGGACAATGAAAGATAGAGACACCAATTAAGCAGCGTAAAGGGCACGCATTTTGGCGACCTTCAGAGTTTGTGTGTTGAACTGTTCAAGGCTAAAAAACGCTCTAAAACAAGTTTAGGGTTTGAATTTTTGAAACTGACAGCTAATCCTAACGTCTTGGAAAACTTGAAAAGGTCATGGAAAAAGTCATGGGGAGTCATAGAATTTAAACAACTCAAAAGAGTACGAACCCTGTCATAAATCCTTATAATAGCACCATGATTATAGTCACGATTGCTTACTAGATCCACGTTTCCCACGATCGTTTCATTTTCTACACCGAGAATTGGTCCATATTTATTTTAAATAGAAAATGTTTTTACTCAATTAAAAAAAAGAGAAAAACTTGATAGGTCACTGAACTCGTTTTGGAGAACATGACGATTTACCTCTATGGTGAGGTCCAACCGCAAACAAAGAGCTGCCATTTTTTTACTGCGCGCGCGATGATCTCGCCAGAAATTATGCGCAGCACTGCCAGCACAAAACATCGTCTGTATTTTAGATTAAAGTGACGATTTCTTGAGATTTTGTAGTTATTGAAGTCTTACTAAGAAATCAGTCACAACATACGTGTGGCTTTACAATCGATGACAAACTAAGCTAAGTATGGCACGCCGTTTGTAGCAAAATTCAATCAAGTCAAATATTTATTCAATCCAATCATTTTGGCGTAATGTCATTTAATTTAATCTTCCAAACATATTCAAACAATCCGAAAAAGCATTCAATTCAAACCCATGTTTCTCAGTTCAATTTAATCAGAGTGAATATTTATTCAATCCAATCACGGAAATATTTATTCAATCCAATCACGAAGATATTTATTCAATCCAATCACGGAAATATTTATTCAATCCAATCACGGAAATATTCATTCAATCCAATCACGGAAATATTTATTCAATCCAATCATAAAATCTTTATTCAATTTCACATAGTTATTCAATCCACTCAAAAACATATTTAATGCAATCCTCGAGAAATTCATTTAATCTTCCTGGGGCGAGCGCGGTCAGTATAAAAGATGGACTGCGGACAGACGGACTACGGACTACGGACTGGGTATAAAACACGGACACAGGCATAAAACGCGGACTAAGCATTACGGACTGGGTATAAAATACTGACTCAGGTATAAAACACGGACTGAGCATCACGGACTCGGTATAAAACACTTAGAAAGGTTCTACATTAATTGAAGTCTAGCACGAACGTCTTCATGATAAAAGTAGAAGCTACATGTAACTATAGAAGTCTTATTTCCCGAAAATGCCTGCTCATACAGGTTCAACCATACTCGATTGCCGAAAAAAGAAAAGAAGACACTGAAGGTCACAAAATTGACGAGCTGTATGAATTTTCGAATGATTCAACCATGATTAAATGTTTTGAAAGATCAACAGTTGAGAGAATTGAGGAGAATTCGAACGACGTGTCCCGCTGTTTTATAAATTTATACGATACACACATAATACGGCCATAGCAAAATGAGGAACAAAAAGTTGATAAACAGGGAAAAAAACGACATTACACAAGGATGACAGTTCCTGCTCTCCTTAATATCGCCTATCTATACCCTTCGAAGAACAAAGCAGCAACTATAGAATATATTTTTTAAAATGTTATCACCTTTTTTTTTTTAGTTTTTATGTGTTATCACCTTCCTCAGACATAAGGGACGGACCATTAGAAAAGTGATGGGGGGGGGGGCGGGGAGGGGAATTTTTAGCTTGCACGAATTTTTTTTTTTCGCTCACGGCTTGTGCAGGAATTTTTTTTTCAGGTGAAACCCTCTGCGCGAATTTTTTTTTTTTCAGACAAATATTGCTTTTTGAAAAGGTCATAGACAGCCCAACACAAACTCCCCTATGTGGTTTTACGGTAGTGGCACGTAAGCCTCTAAAGTTTTGTTCTGGCGAGTTTGTCTTTGAACGATTTACCTTCTTGAAAGGTTAATAGACAGGCCAACACAAACTCTCCTGTGTGGTTTTACGGTAGCGGCACGTCAGCCTCTAAAGTTTTGTTCTGGCGAGTGTCTTTGAACGATTTACCTTTTTGAAAAGTTAATAGACAGGCCAACACAGACTCTCCTTTGTGGTTTTACGATAGCGACACGTAAACCTTAGCAGTTTTGCTCAGACGAGTATGTCCTAGAGCGAAGATAGTCTGCCTGCCAATGAAAACCACACTTCGTGGTTCTTTTTTTTCACAAGTACCAGAGGCAGTGTTAATGTTGCTGTTTATGTGGTTAACACTTACTACTACGTGTGAATGACTTTTTCATTATATTATAGAATTCTTATTCCGGGCACGGGCTCCTGTTCAAGGGGATAAGACTCCTCCTCTAATTTTTATTCTGAGCATAACGAATTTTATAGCATATAATATTTACAAAGATACCAGATTCTAATATTAATTAATTACAAATTTTATTTTATTATTTCCATTACTAACAATACAGTATACAGTGTATGTTGTAGTGCAACGAGCCAGACGTTCTTTGCAACCAAAAACAGACCTTGGATCCCGTGGAGATGAAGAACTTTTAGTTCTACATCTCCACGGGATACCAGTGGCTTGTAACATTCCAGTGTAATCATATCCCTGGCAGTGATCGTTTGTGTTCCACAAAACGCGTCATGTGTCCAGACACTTTGAAAATCAGTTTATGTTATGCAGTCAGAAATTCTCAAAAATTATTGCAACGAGGTTTTCAAAAACCTCTCAAGAAGTTACGCTCACGATTACTCTGCGTGATAGAAATCACGAGCTCATAATCTTATTGTTTTTAAGTAATGCGAAGCGATTCTGGAAACTACACGACCGAAAAATCACTATCACGAGTTTGTTACATATCCAGAAGCACTCAACAACTGTACTGCCGGTATGGACTTCAATGAGACTGGGTGAACCAGAACCCACCACAGCATGTTCCTATGATGCAACGCACGACGGAAAAACACTTTGACGATCTTATTACATATCCCAAAGCACTCAGCAACTGTATTGCATGGACTTCAGCCTGGGTGAACCAGAAAGGATATGTAACATGTTCCTATAATGTCACGCACGACGGAAAAATCTCTATCACGATTTTGTTACACATCTCGAATTACTCGTGAACTTCAGCCTGGGTGAACCTGAAAGGATATGTAACATGTTCCTATAATGTACGTCACGCACGTCGGAAAAATAACTTTGACGATTTTGTTACATATCTTGAAGCACTCATCAGCAACTGTGTTGCATGGACTTCAGCCTGGGTGAACCCGAAAATATCCTCTAACCCTCGGCAACGTCAATTCTACGTGGACGTTTGCGTGGGCAAACCAGAGAGCATTTGTCTTAATCAGGGTATCGGTTTATCAATTTTTGTCTTAAATGGGATATCTTTTCTTGGACAACAAACAGAAAAATTTTTACAAGCTCTTGAAAATTAATAATGACTTCCATTGACTTTGGCATTGATACCAGGCACATTAAATTTCCATTGATTACACAACAAGAAAGTCACACAATTTGTAACCGCAACTTTTAATCTATGTCTTAAACAGGGTATCAAAAATCGGAATTCTGTCTTGAACAGGATAGGAAAATCAGCGATATTTGTCTTAAACAGGGTCAGGGTATGAAGGGCCGGGCCGCACATCCCCACCCAGAGATATATCGAGTACCTCCCCCGGGAGTCTAACTCACAAATGAAAACAGTGACTTTTAGTACCTGTCTAGTCCCCATACTATCTAAAAGCATGACAATCCGTGTAAGTTAATTATCATATAAATGAAAGATTAATCTAATGATATAACTTGGTACCTTCGTCTTGTTGTCTTGATTCGATGCTCAGTTGGTCACGGCTAGCGCTAGCTGAAGACACTTTTTGGTTCTCTCTGTCGTTCTCAGGTGATTGAATTCATGTACAAGCCAATCGCGGTTTTCGGTTTTGTTTGGTTTTCAACAACTGTTTAATGGTTTGCCGCAACAACAAATCCAAACGTATATCCAGGGGCAGCTTCTTTGTTGTTCTTCCCGCGAAAGGAAAACAAGCGCGCCTTCTTTCACTCCACGAGGAAAATTCGACTGAAAACTGGATCAATTTGGCACAAATGCGTCAGGAGAAAAACCATATCTTCTAATTCGGGAGGCAAGTTTCGTTTTGTGCCCGTTTTCAATGACCGATGACGGGTTCATTGGAAGTCGAAGTCTCTATTATGTGTAAGCGAACAATAATCCCGCGTTGTGAAAATTTATTATAAAAAAATAAATTATGCGGCCAGATCATATCTGAAAATTACCAGGTTACTTATAGTACACAGTTTCTTTTGTTGAAAGCAATTATTGCAAACCACAATAGAACCGCAAAATTCTTGCGATGACAGCAACCTAACAGATAAATGACGACACGCCATAGCAACCGGACCTGGACCAGGGCCTTCCTTCTGCATGAATTTTTTTCTTTACCTTCTTCTTTGCACGAATTTATTTTCTTGGCAATTTCCCTTGCATGAATTTTTTTTTGTTTTTTTCCCCTCCCCCCCATCACTTTTCTAATGGTCCGTCCCTAAATCCATGCCATTCCTTATTTTTTGATCGGGATCATTTGCGGTCCAATATGGTGATCATTTCCGGTCCGGGATCATTTGCGGTCTTGGGATCATTTGCAGACCCGTACAGATTCACAAAACTCCGCAGAAGTAAACCCACACAATTCAGGAAAGCTGTGCGCGAGTTCTCTGTCACGTTCCACCGCCGATGGAACTGGATTATTGCCAATAGCCGGACACAACACACGAATCGAATCTACATGTCCGCCATGCTGCTTTAATAATCAACTTCCCGACATACATTGCACGCTTAAGTATGTTATGTATGTTACACGGAAATGTACCTACAAACACTACATTCTCTTTGTCAAAAATGGCTGGACGCGTTGAGACAGAGTCTTTCTAAAGCATTTGTTTTCTTCTATTCTAACCGGTATTTATTCTTAATTTCGATGTTGTTAGCTTTTCGTATCAATGGCAAAATTCAATGATAGATGTTTCTATTACTTTACGGCAGGTCCTAAGGAGCACCAACATGACGTCTCGAGGCAAAGCCCTATAGGTTTGGGTGATACTCTTCTCCGAATAACATAAGAATGAAAAAGCGGGAAGCTGAGAATCTTGTTGAAATGGTTTTTATAGGTCAATCTTCTATTATTTTCCAGATTCTTGACTCGATATTTGATTAAATAGTTCCGAATTTTTTATTGCGTGACAGTGAAAACTAGAACACTTTTTGGCCCAATTACTTACGCTTCCTGAGAACCTGATGGGTGACAAAAATTCTAGATTTGCTCAAATCAAATTGCAAAGCATGATCAGGCTTGGACAGAGCAACTCGCACAATCATCGGGATACAAATTCAAGAGGTCAGCGTTCCTAATTAAAATTGCATAACATGAGGTGGATAATTTCAGATGTAATTTCAGAGTAATTTAGCACAATATCACAGCAAATAACTCGGATGATTTTTAAACATCTGCTAAAAGATATAATAAATCTTATCCCATTTTTAACAGCCACCTTTAATGGTAGGCAACAGCATCAGAAATAACAGTGTGTGAATGGGAGCCCACTGTACTGGCAAGTAGTTTTCTTTAAAAATAAATTCTGAAAAGTTTAAAATGCTTACTGTGAACAGCAGCTTCTAGATAATAGCTAGGTAAAGGATAACAAAGTTTGAAGTATGAGGCCAAGCTAGAAAGCATCTACGGGCTTTTTTGGTTTTCAATACATATTTTGTCTTTGAATTTATTGTTTATTTTATTTTATTTATATTTTTTTATTCTTCGAGAAATTGTAAAGCCACGTAAAAATTTATCACAAATGTATGTAAAACTGAATTAAAACGCCACTGAACGCTTTCAAGCACAGCTACATCCCTCCATTGCCCAGTATCTTAACTTTGCTAAATTAAGGCCATCCCCTTTTTTTTCTCCGTTTGCCGTCGTCCCCCCGACCCAGATTTTCGCATTTTCAAAAAAAAAAAACAAAATATAAAGAAGGCAATGACATATATGACTGGTTTATCAGCTTAGCTTAGTTTGACATTGATTGTAAAACCACACGTATGTTGTGACTGATTTCTTAATACATAGTTCTACTGCTACATAATTTCGAGAAATCGCAACTTAATCTGAAATACAGTGTTTTGGGCTGGCAGTGCTGCGCATAATTTCACGCGAGATCAGCGCGCGCATTAAAAAATGGCGAAAAAAGTTTCTCCGTATATCTTCCATAAGAAAAATTGCTGTGACCTGAATCTTGGCTAGAGTCTGCATATTTACCTTGTTTCTTTTTCCAGATTCTGGACTAAATCTATTGAACGGCATTGATTTTTTAATTTTGATCTATTTTGAATGGCGTGACACTGAAAACCAGCAACATGCCAATTGTCGACATGTATTTGGCAAAAATAGTCAGACGTTACCGTTTCTTGGCCCCAACTTTCGCGCGGCAAATGCAGCACAGTTTGATGAGGGAGGGGTGGGAGATGAAAATTTTAGGCTGTAGAATTCAGGGAATGCTATTCAATTCTGTTCCGTTTTCACAGAAATGAAACAGATTTTTGTGGCTTCAGGTGTGAACTGCTTACACAGTGGCAATATCAGCCATAGCAGACAGTCTAAACATGATATAGCAAAGAAAACAAGCATGGCGTGCTGGACGAATGTCCAAATATCGCTAAAATAGCGATTAGAATAATGAATAATCGAGTCGAATACAAAAAGACATTTTCAAAAATGTACCACAAATTGGGCCTTTTCTTAGATCTCCCTCTCGACAGTGGGTTAGTAGTGTTTTTTTGGAACTATTCGATCCACACCGCGCTTCAACGGTATAATAATAATAATAACGTCTTTATTATAAGCATCCGATAAAATTACATATCTGATGTTACAGTGAAAATATATAGATAGAAAAAGTTACAATAATTAGGATGAATAAAAATAATTAAATTGATTAAAATACATATGGGATATTTACACAGCTAGATTATATTCAAAAATTAATCTATTAAAAAAGCTATTTTTATAACGTTCAGTGTTAATACTGGGCCTGACAATGGATTTCCTTCGAAGGTTTACAGTATCGTCTTTGTACTTAGGGAGCAAGCTTTTCAATGGATGGTCATCGCGTTTGAGGTTATAAAAAAGGCGTCTGTCGCTTTTCTCCAAAAGATCAAATATATTATAATAGACCGACGTATAACGCCTCTTGAAGCATCTTTTTAAAAACCTTTGTATAACAGTAAGTTCGGAGACACTTGCAGCATAAACTGAAAGACCGTATAATAACTTAGGGATTACAATTGAATTAAAGAGATGGTCTATTTCATCTTGTGTGTATCCATCTTTACGTAGGCTTCTGATGACAAACAAACACTTGTTAGCTTCATGGAGCTTGGCCTTGACATGCAAGCCAAACTTACAATTACCTTGAATCGTGACGCCTAATAAAGAAATGTTATTATATTGTTTGATATTGTGAGACATTGGGTAGACTGTTGAATTGCCTCTCTTACGCATAATTAGCTCCTTACATTTACTAGTGTTACAATGCATGCCATTTGCAAGAGTCCAATCCATAAAGTTGGACAAGGCAATGTCAGATATATCCGGGGAATCTTTAGAAATCGTGAATAAGATGGTTGAATCGTCTGCATATTTAAACAAGGATATATCTTTGTACCCGTCTATCTCGAGGTCATTCAAAAATATGTTGAAAAGATATGGGCCACTGACACTTCCCTGTGTTGTTCCCTTGTTAACAATTTTCCACTGGCATGTCAAATTAATCTGTTAATTAATCTGTTAATCTGGTATCTGTTTCTCTTTCTGTTTTCTTGATTTATTTTTGATTGTGTTATGTATTTAATGCTAGAATACAGTAGTATTTTGAGGAATAAAAGATTAAAATGTTACACCCCTGAGAAAAAACAAAGGTGCCATATTAAACCACTAGAGACCTTAAGCACCGCGACGGGAGGTGGCGACGGGGACGGCACATCCGTGTAAAGGCTGAGGCGAGACCGGCGTCGCGTTTCACTCGACTAAGCATGTTAAGCAACACTGCGACGGCAACTTAATGCCGCCAGTTTTCAGAAAAGATACCACTTCGAAAATACCTTGAAAACGAGGAAACAATAGACGATGAAGAATTCGACCTTTTATTGAAGAAAAACGTTTCTAGGAACCCTAGCTTCCCTTATATATAAACACTACGAAGAATTTGACCTTGAAACCATGGATCCTGTGCAATGTAAAGCTGAATTTCGAGTCGAGAAAAATGCTCTTCGTTCTGTGACTTCTGTTGCTGAGGCACTCCTGATCTCCGGCACCGCATATTACAGTCAAACTAAGTGAAACGTACCCGTCAAGACTGCATGAATGAACTGATTATTTGAAACTTGAACCTGCTAGTCGTTTCAAGAATGCAATTATAAACTCGCTCGCTCGATCCAAGAATACCGCTATTGGGGTTCCGTTTTCGAAAAATCAATTCACTGTTGCGACTAGTAGGTTTGAAACCTACTAGTCTTTTCTAGAATGCAATAGTGAATTGATTTTTCGAAAACGGAACCCGTTAGCCGTATTCTTGGATCGAACGAGCGAGTTCAATATTCGAATAATCAATTCATTATTGAATTCTTGAAACGACTAGCGGGTTCAAGTTTCAAATAATCAGTTCATCAGTGCAATCTTGAGGAGTACGCTTCACTTAGTTTGACTGTAAACTGGATCAGTGAAAACTAAAGCACAGAAGATACAAATGTAGTAGATCTTACCGAGTGGATTTCTTCGAGCTTGCGGTTTTCTGTGAATTTGCCGACTAGCGGCTTGTGCTAGCGCATTTTCCTGCCTCAGGGATGTTCATTGTAGAATTTCTCATCAAAAAACTTTAACAGCAAAACCAAAACAGTGAATGTGGCGTCGTCAACGTGCGGACGACGGCGGATTGCAATCAGTTATTTTTAGTTTCTGCGCATGACCGGAACGGAAAATGTGCTTCCGGTATGCCGTCGTCGTGGTGCTTAAGGTCTCTACTACCTCGCCATTGCCTGATTTCATACCGTGAGGGACTAAATACGAGTCTGTTAATTATGGCATTAGCAACTATTGATCCCCATAGTCAGAAAGAGCACACCGAGATTCATAAAATCCCCAAGTTTGGTGTTAATCAGGCTAGTCTTGACTGAGATACAGGCATTTAAAAACGTAAAAAAATTACAAAGAAATGTATGGAAAACCGGCCAAATCCGGACTTTTTTTGTCCGCATTTGTCCGGTTTTCCATACATTTCTTTGTAAATTTTGGATTCATGGTTAGTGTGCTCGTCTCTTCATCGAGCGGTCCGGATTCGAGCCCTGTCCGCATACAGACTTAACCTTACCATTCAATGTAAATACAAGTAAGGACATGTTTGTAAGAACATGTTCTTCTGCAAAATCGCTTTTTTAGATTTACGTTTACGCTAGTGCACTAATGTCTTACAGGCAGTTCACAGCAAATATATATTTTTTTATACGGTGTAACCGGGCGCTGTCAGAAAAGAAAATGCAACAGAGGACATCCTCTGGTAAAGCAACAACTTTGACTGTAATAACAATATTGTCGTTTGTGTCATTCCTATTCAGGTCGAAGGAACATGGCCAGCAGTACAATGTAAAAGGATCTTGTTTTCTGAGGCGAAGAATGGAATTCAAGTTCACCCCTTTACGCCGTGGGTGTTGAGAGGCGAACCAGGCGAAGATAAGGAGATATCGTTTCTAGTGACGAAATTTGGACTCCCATCAGCCAAAACGGTAATCCATATAACACCGTTCGTTTGCCAGCACATATTCTATGAATATGGTGGACCTCAAATTGCGACAGAACCACTCCCTTTTCCTTATTTTTTTCTCTTTGTAGCCTTCTTTCGGTCGAAGTTAAATCCAGTTCTTTGATATGAGAAAGCACGGCGAAATGCAGACCGCAAAGAGTCGTTTGCGCTCTGCAAAGTTAGGAGAGCCGACGGCGCGGTGACACCAATAAATCTTTTCACCCTTTCGCTCCTCTCGAAGTAACTTTAGCTTCAGTGATCAAGGCCCTGAATAAAACTGTTTATCGCCGTTAGACTGTTCACAGTCTCCTATTTTTCCGTGCGATCGTAGATGTGGATCTTGGTACCTTAATGCGAGCGAAACTGGGGAGAGTACAAAATGCCCGTGGGTAGAGGTGGTGGCGGCACGGCCGGCGGAAAAAATAGGGAGACTGTAACAGCTTCACTCTGTCTCTCGTTCAAGGGGCGTGGCCTAATTTTGACGCCTCCATTGATCAAATCAATTAACAATCTCTTCCCTGGAGAAAAAGCCTGTCAAATCAGGGAAATATGATATCGATTGCGTGCTGCTGTACAGTTTCAAGACATTTTGATCAAGGGTCTTCAAGTTAGCATTGCTCACGAAATCGATTCAATGCAGTTGCTAAGTTGAGTCGAATTAATGCAGGAGGAAAAATCTCTTCTGTGACTGCAAGAAAGCGCCCAAACCCGCAAGTTCAGATGCGTGCCGTGTTTGTGGAGTGAATTTCAGTCGGTGATTACAGCTGAAACAACAAGTACATTTCGACCGGAAATCTATTTAAGATCTCTGAATGGAGTTGGCAAAATTCGCCTAGCAATTCTTTCGAAAGTACATCGCGGTTTTGAAATGGATCCACAAGATGGAAAATCTTCCCGCGAACGAGAAACAGCCTCTTTTTGCTCGCGCTTTAAGACAATCCTCCAAGACTAGAAGCAGACAGACGATCAAAGTCAAAACAGTCTCCAGAAAATTCTTCCGAAATCGATGCTATTTTGGCCCGAGCCGCGAAGTGATGAATGTCAGTTTCTGTCACTCGAGTTGTCATCGCTCTGCTGCGCTCTGATGAACTCTATTGTCCCTCGACCAATCAGGTGTTGCCGTTGCTGGAGCAACTAACTCCGTGAACGCGAGACGGAGTGAAGCAGTTACAGTCTCCCTATTTTTCCGCCCCCTCACCCCACGCTATTAACCCCACCACCCCTACCCAGGGGCATGTTGTTCTCTCCCCAGTTTCGCTCGCATCAAGAGACCGAGATGGCGGCCCGGTCGAACTGAATGATCGACATCTTCGATATGGTCTCACGGAAAAATAGGGGACTGTGAACAGTCTAGAATGTACCTTGCTATGAAGTGTTACCGGTTTTCGGAGATTTCTCGAGTGCTTAATGTATGAGCCAGTTTTCCTTTTCATAAGTCCTTACCTGCAGCAGATAAGAAACCAACCCTGGAACCAAGCCGTCATTCTTTTCAAACCAACCGATTTGATCTGTGATTACATTGTGAAACGTACTATTTCAAAGCTTTGTAAATTTGCTATTGAGTAAAAGCAGAGTAATCCAAAGTCTACATTAAAATTACTAACCTTTTGTTTTTGTACTGTCCTGTAACCTTAAGGGGTTGTTGTTGATCAGCTCCCGGAATGATGGTCTCCTCCGAATCATCTGGTTCAGATCTCTCAGCGTATGTAGGATCAAAATCTGCTGTAACAGAAGGTTGTTCAATTGTCATAAAGATTCGGCAATGAGGGCAACGGTACACTTTTCTATAGGGACTTGTAATTGTGGCATTAATCCACCGGGGAGCCGGGTGGGATAAAGAGGTACAAAGTTTTCAGAAAAACAGCACAGGTTCTCCACCGACTGCATTCAAGAGGTTGGCAAACAAGGGCCAAATGCAGCATTTCTTGAATAAGGATCTGTCCGAAGATATCTTGTACTTCGGTATTGTATTGTCTTTGATGGTAGCCAGCGCTGTGAGGTAAGTTGGTATGGTGGGCGTGCTCTATTTCCTAAGGCAGTCCGAAGGTTTTGCCGTAACCGATGAAGTGTAAAATCCTGTTTTGCGTCTCCGGGGCAGGGACAATCTATCCATTTCAAAGATCATGTCACGTTTATCTTTCGATAAGTCGCGCGTCACAGGCATGTGATTTGGGTGAGAAATTGGGAGCCGCATCGTAATTTTCATGTGAAAAAGGTGTTTCATAACTTCATAGTAGTTTCCAAGATCGACATAGTTGAAATGTCATCACCGGGTATAAATTGGCGTACTTTTTGAAAATGGGATACACATCTTCATTCCACGTTGGAGGATCTCGGTACGTATGACTGTCAAAAACTCGGATAATAAAATATGAGTTAAGAAGGTACAAGAAATTGCGTCCATTGCAAGTTTGTTCAGGGTCGATTGGATTACTTTCTGCCCACTAAAGGTATGGATACAGTTGACCATCTATGAATCGTCTTGCATTTGAAGGATCAGGGGTCGTGAATGATATGGCCATGGTGGCCAATCCTGATTGGTCGGTTGTAATATTCTGAACGGGAAAAGGGAGTGGTTTCTGTCGCAATTTGAGGTCCACCATATTCATAGAATATGTGCTGGCAAACAAACGGTGTTATTATGGATTACCGTTTTGGCTGATGGGAGTCCAAATTTCGTCACTAGAAACGATATCTCCTTATCTTCGCCTGGTTCGCCTCTCAACACACCCACGGCGTAAAGGGGTGAACTTGAATTCCATTCTTCGCCTCAGAAAACAAGATCCTTTTACATTGTACTGCTGGCCATGTTCCTTCGACCTGAATAGGAATGACACAAACGACAATATTGTTATTACAGTCAAAGTGTTGCTTTACCAGAGGATGTCCCTGTTGCATTTTTCTTTCTGACAGCACGGGGTTACACCGTATAAAAAATATATATTTGCTGTGAACTGCTGTAAGGACATTAGTGCACTAGCGTAAACGTAAATCTAAAAAAGCGATTTTGCAGAAAAACATGTTTCTTACAAACATGTCCTTACTTGTATTTACATTGAATGGTCAAGGTTAAGTCTGTATGTGGACAGGGCTCGACTCCTGGACCCGCTCCGGATGAAGAGACGAGCCACATCTACCCATGAATCCACCGAGCCTCCACCAATGCATATATTAAAACATAAACTTCTCGAAACTAATCAGTTCTTGATACGATTTCTTCATTGTTTTCTAAACATGAAACTCTTGTTTTCTGACATTTTTGTCCACGAGCATCGAGGAATAACTATAGATTCTTGCATCCTCTTGGGCTAAATAATTAGTAAGGCTGCGACGGTTTTTTTCAATCCACCTTGGTCAAATGTTGTTAAAACAAGGAAGAGGCGGAAACCAGAAGGTCTCGATCCGTACTTTAACCTCTCGCTATAAGAAGGGGTGTACTTCCTCAAGTCTTGCTCATTTCCTATCGGCTCTTGATT
>JAHPZR010003820.1:0-42500 GCA_019787425.1 Platygyra sinensis
CATATATTGACACCAGGCGGGAATGTTTGGATCAGCTTTTCAACAACTTGCAAACAAGTAAGGGAACTCCAGTGATGGATGTCATGCGTTTCTTCCATGGTGATGAGCCAGAGCAGCAGTTTTAGAGTGGTGAGCAGAGGGGTGGAAACAATGGTTGCAGTGGCTGTAGTGGTGACTTGCGCAGATATCATGACCTAGTTTATAGTTTTAGGAGCCCCCACCTATCGCTAGCAGACCGCTGCAGCATAGTACGAGCGGGACCAGCTGGAAGAAGGAAACGGAATGGAGGAATCAGAACCTTCAAAGATATGACAGTAGTGGAGTTGAGAGCAAAGTGCCTGGCAAGGGGATTAAGTGATGAGGGATTAAAGAAAGAACTGCAGCAAAACTTGAAGGACCATCTGAAGGGTATTCAAAGAGTACCAGCATTATTGATCAATAACCAGGATAAAAGCATGGAAGAAATTCACCTGTGTACAGAAATTATAATTTTTATCAATGTGATTATAACCATTTGTGACGTCTCACGCGAAAACCTTCCGAACAGTTAACCGTTCTTAAATGGATAGCCGTTCGTAAGCCGTTTATCAGCCGTTCGAACGGACTGGCATGCCGTTCGAACGCCTCGAGCTATCCGTTCACAAAAATTCATCATCCGTTTGAACAGCTCAAGCTGTTCGTTCGAAAAAAATCATCAGCCGTTCGAACGGCTTGAGCTATCCGTTCGGGAAAATTCATCAGCCGTTCGAACGGCTCGAGCTCTCCATCCAAATAAATCATCAGCCATTCGAATGGCTCGAGCTATCCGTTTGAGAAATTCATCAGCCGCTCGACGGCTCAAGCTATCCGTTCGAGAAAGTAATTCATCAGCCGTTCGAATGGCCCGAGCAAAAAAAAAATTTTTTTGGAAGCTGTTACATTTCACGAACAGTCGTCACCTTTCTGTTCTTTGTTTACCTTCACTTAATAAATCTCATTCTAGTCACAACTTTTCTCGCGAAAAAAATTAAAAAACACCGCTCTTCAAAAATCATGTTTTCACTAAAAATTAATTGCAGAGCATATAAAGATTTATATTCGTTTGAAAGGTCAATAAAATGACTTTTCCCGGCAATTGTTTTTCTTCGAGGTGAACATAAAGCTCAGATTACGAGGTCACACTGAACCCGCACGTTACACAAACTATCTTCAAAACTCTACATTTGAAGCAAAATATCACTTGCGCGTTGACAACTACCACAAATTGGCATCCTTATCAATCCAGCTTCATCACTTTAAAATTTCAGCAAAATCGAACAACACCAGAATAAATTAATTGATCTTTCGTGTTTCATTCAATAGCCGAGTTCACTTAGAAAGAGCGGTCGCAACTGAAAACCACACAAAGCGCCGTTTTGGTCCAAAAAAATTCAGGATTATTGCTTGGGAGCCGAAACTTTGAATGGGAACATCTTTTTCGAACTTTTCTGAGGTGATTTAGCCGAAAAAATGACCTCTGACAGCTACAAAAGAGAACAAAAAAAAGCCAGAGCAGACAGCTTAATGAGTCAACAATTTATTCACGCGTGTGAATCGAGAATGTCTCAAAATAACTTAAAAGATTGAGACAGAGACAAAGGCCTTAAACCACAACAGTTTAGCAACAGTACATTTTCATCGCTTGTTTCTGAATTAGAAACTGGGTTTGCTTTGTTTTCTTTTTCAGTGACATGGAGAAATTTCACTGTTTACAAATTATTATTACCATGTGTCCCGCAGTCCCAGATCCGCGGTGTGGTAGCGGCATGAAATGAGCTTGAAATGGCTTTTTCTGTCCGCACTGTACACACGATAGAATTTAAGAAGTTCGCTTCTGTAGGCGACTTTCAAGCTTTCTCGATTACCATATGTTTAGCTCAGCTAGCAGAGGACTTTTTTTTTCTTTCAAACGGTTTTCAAACAGCTTCTAAACGGAATTTCGTTCGAAAACGGAAAGCCAACAAAGGGCGTTTTTGCGTGAAAGGTCATTAGCCGTTCATCCCATCGACCTTATCTGTTCGAAAAAATTCATTTGCCATTCATCCGTTCGAAAAAATTCATTAGCCGTTCATCCGTTCGACCTCGTCCGTTCGAAAATTTCACTAAGCCGTTCATCCGTTCGATGTCATCCGTTCGAAAATTTTCGTTAGCCGTTCATCCGTTTGACCTCATCCATTCTAAAATTTTAATTAGCCGTTCATCTGTTCACGTTACCCATTTCGAATGGCTTGCCTAGCCGTTCGTCATCCGTTCGCTTGCCATTCCGTTCAGCGTTCGAACGGCTACTGTTCGGAACGTTTTCGTGTGAGAGGTCACATTTACTAATCAAAACGTGATTAGCATTTAGTAATCTTTCCTAATACCTTAATCTTAAAGACTTTTTAACTACATGAAACATCAAGAAGTATGATTTTTTTTATTTGCTTTCATTTATCTTTGTAGGCATGTATGAAGTCCTTCCCACAGAGCCACTACACAACGTAAAAGAGTACATTTCCAATGTTGTTTCTGAAATCACTGCCCACCTCTCTGATGCTGAAAAATATCTGTGTGAGAAGATGTTGGAGTTAGTCTCAGGAACGAAAGAACAACTTCCAGGGTCAGACTACAGAGAGATGGCTATAGTGCTTGCCAAAGAACTAAGAGGTTAGAAATAATAACACTACCATGGTATTTTGGAGTTTTCTTCTTGACAGAGTTAAATTATATTACTAATACTTAGGACATGTGATTAATAAAAACGTTCATTATTAAAAAAAACATAATACATTCAGTGTTTCTTTCATCCAATTGTCACAAAAATACTGTAAGTAAATTGAACTTCATTGAATTCAACTTGATCATTGTCTAGTTGAAAAATGTATGAACCCAGTAATATAACATAAATTTAATACAGTGTGATTTTCAATGACTGATTGTTACTATTGTGCCAGAGTTAAAATTTTACTTTTTTACATTAGCAATATAGCATGCCATAGTCTTTAATTTTTTAAAAATTGCAATATTATAATATTAAAATTCAATTTCCTGATATTTTTACTGAAATCTTACATTGTAAATCTTATTTTGTAAAGAGCCTTAGAATATATTATAATTTTAGAGCTATACAAATCTATGTGATCTCATTGTTATTATCTTATAAGTAATCCAATTTTTTTTATTTGTAACAGGAGTTGTGGGTGACAAGGTGCAGACCCTTCTGGACACAATGACTCAGATATCCAGCATCCTGTATGCCAAACCAGAGGAGCGCTGCCCCAGAAGCATTCTGCGACTTCATAATCAGACCTTTCTTCATGCCATTGCATGTGAAGAAGTCATTGGGAAGCCACAGATTCTCACAGAGAAAAAGTTTTATGGGCGGTACTTACACTCTTTGATCGTGCATGCTCCCATCCAGCACCGTATCATCTGCTCCAGGTCAACAAATACTGAGCAGCAGGAATGCCATTTCAACACCTTGTCAAGCATATCCTCTGCAACATCAAGTAGAAGACCTGGTGAGATCATCACCCCTGGTATCATAAGGATACAAGCAGAGATGAAGTCAGAGGAGAACAAGCAGAGAGATACTGTAAAGGAACAAGAATCCAGACTTGGGAAGCTGGCAAGCTGCTTGCCTAGAGCAAAAAACACCATCATCCCACACAGATTGATATTGAAATACCCAAAGGCATATCAAGCACACCTTGAAAGGATTGCTGATTTCCTCACCTGTGGCAAGGGCATTTGGTGGGGGCATATCGTCAGCGGTGTTGAATTCTTGGATGGACCGGATGAAAGGAAGTACAATAATAATAGTCGCGGAGCTAGGCCCAGAAAAAAATCGTTCCACTCAACCCACTCCACAGTAGAGATTTGACAACGGATTCTGGTAGATTGAACCCTCCTGATTAACCCTAAGTGCGTTGTACAGTCGGATTGTGGTATCAGTTTCGAGTTAAGGGGGTGTTTTTAAAGGTGACCAGAAGTGTGTCATGAAAACGAGGCTGAAAGCAAATTTTGAAATAGCCATTGCTTTGGAACTCAAAACCCCTCACAACTCACAAAATGTGACCTGATTTGGGAAAACGTACACTAACGGATATCCGTTTAACGGCTTGAAAGCGTTTTCTATCCGTTTAGTATCCGTTAAAACGGTTTCCAAAAGCATTTAAACGGTTTCTAGAAGCGTTTAATACGTTTTTTGATCCGTTTGATTGAATTGGCAAAACGTTTTTAAAACACCATTATCCGTTTAAACGGAAGGAGAATCCGTTTAAACGGAAGGGCAATCCGTTTAAACGGAGAAGCTATCCGTTTAACGGCAAACTTCTTCCGTTTTATAGAAAGGCTTAGTCCGTTTTATAGAACGGCTTGGTCCCGTTTTGTAGTAAGCCGTCCAGGTTTACATTGTCAGAATCAATCCCTCTGTCTTTTCCTATTACCATAACTGTTTAGCCATAGTTTAGAAAACAACGTGCAGCAGTTGCAGATGCCACGAAACAATGTAAACAAACAGCGGCAGAAGTTATACGCTGGATCGTTCGAACACTTCGTTTCACTTCGAACATTTCGTTCCTTGTTTACTTAATATTATTACTTTGCTGTCTTGTATTTACCTTTCAGATAATTGTGAGACTAAAAGTAAGAGTGAATCTTTTTCAAAGATGAAGGTTTCGCTTTCAATGCATATCTTATCCCAGTCACTTTATTCCTGGTTTATTTATTTTATCAATCAATTTGGCAAGCAAAACACGCTTCAAATTTGCATACTGTAATTTCACTTTTTCCTAGAAAATCGCTTTTAGGAAAAAAGCTTCCAGTTTTGTTTATAATTGTTTTGATCATCAACAGAAACACATGCTCGGAGACAATACTGTCAGCTACATTTGAATATTCCATTCAGCGTGACTTGTAACACAACAAGAGTGTGTAATTGAATACCTCACAGTTTTTTAAGTTACCTTGATATATTGATTGAAGATCTCGTTTGTAAAACCTTCCCGCAGTCTCTTGTTTGGTGTTCAGACTCTTTAAAAACAGAATAACCCCTGACTGTCGACATGACGCAATATTTTGTTGCGATCATTCGCTGGCACGCGCGCAAACTTCTGTTTGGTTAGTGACCAATTAGAAGCCGTGATTTGATCATTGATGACGCGTTGCTGCGGTAACAGCTCCCTCTCATATCTTAGCTTGTGTTCCAAATGCAGAGTCATAATTCTTGAAAACGCTATCAGTTAAACATGGAGGAAAACATCGAGCAAAATGAAAATGAAGAAGAAGTGATTAACAGGGTCAAGCGATTTTTGCAAGAAGGATGCGGATGCGCAAGAGGACCTAACGGTGGTCCTTGCTCTGGCTATTTTTCTGAAGAAACTGTTATGTCAAACTTGAACAACTGCCTTGAATTATCAAGCGCAGAATTGGACTTGGTTATTCTGGCCAACATTCAAGCGTTCACCAGAATCGATCACATTGGCGATAAAAATCTGGAGGGGTATAAAAGGCAAGATTAACAACAAGTGTCGATCTATTACATATGCAT
Source organism: Platygyra sinensis (assembly GCA_019787425.1). Classification (NCBI taxonomy): domain Eukaryota; kingdom Metazoa; phylum Cnidaria; class Anthozoa; order Scleractinia; family Merulinidae; genus Platygyra; species Platygyra sinensis. Next base: position 5,549 of record JAHPZR010003820.1, read on the forward strand.
CGGCTCGACTTTTTTAACTGTAATTAGGCTAGCTGGGATAAGGGTCGAAATTTCAGACTGTATTTTTTTGTAAATTTAGGATAGGACAAAACATGTAACATTGATTGATTTGTAAAATAAATTCAGTTGTTTATTTGAACAAGCGTCCGCTTGAAGTCAATGAATGAACAAATGAATAAATTCAACAAAGTGGTGAAATCGGTGCGAACGAAAGTTACCAAAAAAATTATTGTGCTTGCTTGTAACCTTTCAGCTACTTTCGTTCGCACCGATTTCGCGGCTTTTGTTGACTTCACAATGTATCGAAGTGCGCGCGAAGTCTAAAAATGGAATGCATTTCGAGCCCCGCACATAAGCGTGCTCTTCGTAGAAGTTTTCGTTTCTAAAAAGTTTCTTTAGGAACGGTTCCGGACAGACAAACGATCAATTCAATCAGTTCAAATTACGCTTGTATTGTTAACGACGTACGAAAATTGGGTTATTTTCACTCTGGTCCTAAAACGCTTAACTGACGGAATGTCTTGCTTTATTTCCGTGGCAACGAACGGCCAATCATCGCACACACTATAAAGGGAAACCGCTGAGCATGGCGACAGCAGCTAATATGGCGTGTTAAATTGTTGCCGACAATGTTGCCGTCTTCGCCGGCACAGTCTTATTCTCCTAGTTTCTGGTTTATACACATGTTAAAAGGACCCAGACAAAACGGAAACATTGAGGGAATCTAAACCACTCTTTTGTAAGCGATGTATCCTTTATTGAAGCGAAGTTTTGCATTGTCGAACCAGCCATTTGTTCGATCACTGGCGGACTGGCGATGTGATTACATAATTTCTCAGGCGAACAACAATAAAGAAGGAAGGTATATTTTAATGGCAATTGTTTTCTTGACTGGAAATCAATTTCTTCTAATCTTGACTTGGACTCGCTAACTTTCAGGATAAAGCAGACGGCACGGTAAGACGATTTTCATGTGGCGATTTGCAATGAACGGAGCAAAATGATCTTGTCATGTCCGCAACATCAATACGCACTTAGCGTAGAAATTATTTTACGTTTGAATGTTGTTCATTTCTACCGTTGAAAGAAAACGTTTGATTGAAGCGACCAACCGTTTAATTATGTCTCTATCCATTTAAACGTTTTGTCGACGTTTTCACCCATCCGTTCGAACGGTTTAGGAAACCGTTTTATGACTTGAGGAAACCGTTAAATTATTTTGCCCATCCGTTTAAACGGTTTTTTAAACGGTTTTTCAGGGAGGCAGCGTGGCCGAGTGGTTTAGGGCGCTGGATTTGAAATCTGGAGGTCCCAGGTTCAAATCCTTCACCCTGCTGCTATATGGATTTGTTCTCGGTACGCCCGAGTTCAACTCCTCGACTGCGTTGTGTAAATAGCCAACTGGTCAACCTCCCGCCAGTTGGGATTCTTAATAGTTTATGTTCTATTTGAAATATTCAGTTATTATTTACAGTGTCCCCAATTAGCACTGCTGTGCTAAATACATACGACACTTAAATAAAGTTATTATTATTATTATTATTATTATTAATACATTTCTTAGACTAACCTGCATGTTTCTTGTAATTCCTCTTGATAGCAGCAGCTTGAAACTCATACTTATTGACAAAACATATTTGTTTTAACCTACTCAAAAATATGTATCTGTAAACAAGTTTGAAAGATTGAATGGAAAAATATGTCCTACTTTTATCATGTCTAATAATCTAATAATCGACTGGCAGATCATCATAATCGTCTGAATCGTAATCACAGGCCTTGTTGGGGTTATGGCAGTTTCCATCAGCTATACACTTACGCGCTTCGGTGCAGGCCAGTCCATTATTACTGCAGGAACATTTCTGCGTGCACCAAGACTTTGACCATTGGCAATGAACGAGCTCCAAGATACTCTCTGGGGCTGCTGGCTTTGTCATCAATTGAGGGAACAGGGAATTACCTTGGATCGTCCAGCCGTTACCTGCAGGAGTGGGAAGATCCTGTCGTGGCACCAGTGCCTTTTGCGACACGTAGGTTTGATAATTCGCTCTTTTGATGTGCTGCAGAAGACTGTCAGACGTTAGAGGAAGTTGAAGGTTGCTCTGTGCCTTTTGACAAAAGAGTTGATACCGAGCCTCGTCAGCACTAGTTGGGATTCTATTGGAAACGTTGTACAAGCAGCAGATAAAGGCTTCAGCTTTTCTGGCTGTTACTGAATCCACATCAGGGGATTGTCCCACACAAACTAAATGCTGTTGGTGCACTTTGCTGTTGACAATAATCTTCCATGCCTTCTTCTTTCCTACTCTAGACAGAGCACTCGTCGAATCACACCCACTTAATGCGTGAAAGGCAGGTAGGACTTTGCACATCAGTGGTCCAACACCAGCTGCAATCTTGCGGGCTGTGATGTAACGTAAGTGATCCTTCACTCCAGTGCGAAACCACAGCTCGTCACATTTGATCTCGTCATTGTGGGTGACATAGAGCAGTAGCACATCAGTATCAGGGGATTGAATGACAACCCTCTGTGCATCTCGACTGGCATGTTTGGCGTGCAGTAGCATTCTGGTGTCAGCTTCTTCGTGATCACAATGCAATGCCGTCACTTTGGTGCACTCCCCGTTCTTGATCGATAATGCTAGCTGCCCGTCCGTCGTTCCTATTCCAATGACGAGTTCTTTGTCTACCGGCAGACGTTATTGTTTCGCCATTTCAATCCAAGCCTCTGTGAGGAAAGCAGATAGGCTGACTTTGTTCGCAGCATTACTGACATACTTTGGAAAATGCTTGAGGACTGGTGTGGATGCACCATGGATCCGCACTTCTAATGCGTTTGCCTCGCCTCGTTTCTGCCATTCACCGGCCTTGATAGACAGCTGCCAGTAGCGATCAAATACTACATCCAACTGATGGCACCTTTGTTGATAGTGAGCTGTGAAGACTTCAAAGTACTTGGTTGCCATTTCTCCGAAGATCGTTGCTCCAGCAAATCTTAGGCTTTGCACTATTGCCATAGCATCTAAAATTTGAACTGTTGGCATCTCTGGATGGGAGGCCAGCCGTGGTTCTACAGTCACATAATTTTCCAGAATCTGGAGTAGAAGGCTTTTGGTGGTCTTCTTGAGAGTACTTTCGGTGTGCGCCAGAGCGTATAGAACTGTTAAAAGCTCATAACAAAGGATCTCTCTCACGTTGACCAGCCGGACATTTGCAACAATCAGCAATCTTCCAAATAGATCCCTCTCTTCCGTCAATGTCACAAGCTTCTCGTTGGTTGATTTGATTATTGTCTTCTTTGTCATGGACGAGAATGTGTTGATCTTTAGGTTTGGAATAGCATCCCAGAAACTGACAGTGTTGGTATTCAACTGTTGTTCTATGAAACTATTCATCTGTGCCTTACTCTTCTCTTCACTTGCCAGCAGCCGTTCAGCTTCATCGTCGGGCAAAACAACACCAGTTGCGATGTTACTCAGAGAGTCGCTCTCTTCAGCAAACGGGTCTTTCATCAATCCTGACTTGAAACAGGTAATTATCTTCTGAACATCGTTCTCGTCACGCTTCAGTCTCTAAAGAGCTGCTTCCTTGTGGCTGCCAATTCGGTCCGGATCGTCGCTTCCACACATCTGCCTAACTGCCGAGGTGATTGCTACTCTCTTGTGGCAAGTCAGAAACCACCTGTGGAGCGCATCTGCGTTCAAACTGATCCCAACAATACCTCCTTTAGATTTTGAATCGAAATTGATTGACTGTTCTAGTGCCATGTCGGTCCATACACTAGAGAAAGGTTGGCTTGAGCAGCTTATGACATGGCTGCCTTCCATGAACCTCTGGTTCACTGTAAGGTGCTTCTGCTACAGTTGTTCCATATCTGCTAAGTAAACGGGCAGCCAACGAGAATAGTTATGCCGGTCATGTGCGAAGAAATACGGAGCCATTGAAGAGGCTGCTGCGAGATGAAGGCGCCAGTTTCCTGTTCGTTCTGCCTTTATAAACTGCAAAAGCATCATGACCATGCGTATGTACTCATCCCAAAACAAAAACATTGGCAATCGAGCTCTTTCTTGTTCTTGAAAGGTTTCAAATAGCTCCATCACAGTCTTCAACTCAACTGTGATACTCATAGATCTCTGAGGGACATCCTCTTTTCTCTTTATTGCCAGGTGGAATGATTGCATACTGCCTACAAGGCCCTTCTGGTCCAGATTCGCCTTATGAGGGTGTTGACTGTCAGCGTTTAGCCAACGAATGAATGCCTTTAGCTATGAAAAATTGCGAGAAAACGATTCTTAAAAACATTTAAGAAATCTTTAAAAAAGCGGTTAAAAAATATATATACACGACGTTTCGAAACGTCGTGTATATATTTTTTAACCGCTTTTTTAAAGTTTTCTTAAATGTTTTTAAGAATCGTTTTCTCGCAATTTTTCATAGCTAAATGTTTTAAAAAATCGCTTTTTTTGAATGAATGCCTGCCACATTAAACGAAATAGCGCCTCCATGGTTAGCTTGTGTGCCCTGACTCCTCGATTGTATGACTTCCCCTTCATCAGGGAGGTCACAGTTCCTGGTCCATAGACACCGGACTCAACCAAGACATCTTCATTACCCGAGCTCTGATATCATTTCCCTAAGACCGCTAGGAAATTCAGAGTAATGTGAAAACCGCCTAGTCGAATGAGGGTGTCGGGAAATTCGTCTGGATATTTCCATATGATCTGTTTCACTTTGGAGTAGATCGCCAGATCAAAGGAGACAACCACGTCTTTCTGATCAAAACTAGTGCATATGTTCTGTGCTTTCTTCATGACTGTTTTGATAGTGCTGAACTCGGTGGATTATGTATGTATCATTGGGCAGTACCTGATAACAGTCGGCCACATGGTATCTGGAAATACCAAGGAGTTATACCCACTCCAGCCTGGTATAGTCTGCTTGGTAGTTTTCTCTTCATCTTCTCACGTAGGGTCTTCTGCGGTGAACAAATTGGTCGGAGAAAGCCGTGTTACTGCCCACGTCAATTCCATTGCGCATGATGACTTGTATTCATCTGTTGTGGTGAAGACTGCCCCTCCTGGTTTTAATTTTCTGATGAAATCTTTTACGTTAGGTCGCTTGCCACGGGCCGAACACTCCAAGATTTCGTCATAGGCATTAATCCTAATAAGAGATCTCTCTTTTCCTACGTGGTCAGCATGCACTTTTGGCGGCGGCATCGCTGGAACGGTTTCTTCCGATACATGAGTCGTATCGTGAGTCGTACTCTTTCCGTCTAGAGTTTCCTCATTGAGATCATTGTTATCCGCCGCAACCTGGATAAACTCCCCTGGTGGTATGTTGGATGGTATAACAGTACCACAATCCTGTGATTTGGCCAAGATCTCCTTCGCTAGGCCGGTATCCACGCTCTCTATCTCGTCATAGGACGAACAGTGTCCCATTCTATTGAGAATGGATACCAGCTGCTTCGATCCAGTCATATGGCGCACAGACATGGCTAGACCAACATGTTTGGGAAGCTTAACCCGACCATGGGACGCACAGTGAATCAGATCTTGGGCAAGACAAAGAACTCTCCTTTCATCGGCAGCAATACTACAACTTGATTCAAGGTCTGCCTCCATGTCGTCATTCATAATCACCCATCGTAAAAACAAGTATACATCTGTGGGCACTATCTGCTTCGCTGATGCCAAGTCTATATCGTTGACACTAACTGGATAAAGTGACATGCCTTTACAGTGGTTTATTTGATCTTTTATCATCTTTGCTGTTCTGTACAACATAAACTTTGCAGAAGGATCTTGTGAAGGTTGTCTGCTTGTGGAGCCGGTTGACGATTCTTTGTTGTTTTGTATTGCAGAACGGTTAATGACATCTTGCACTGAAATAGAACTTGAGTAAACAATCTCTGGACTGTTCTTCTGATAAGGCTGATGGAACACAATTGTTTCACCAAAATGGGTTTTCATGCGAAGCTTCAATTTCTGATTGGTGTAATTTGAACTATAGATGCCCCTTTTTTCGAGCAAGCCAATATATTTCTGTAACAAAGATGACATGTCATGAGCTTTGCCAGATTCTAGTCCTTTCCTGAGTTCAAGAGCCATTTCAAGGAATAATTTATCATACGCTGATTGTTGTCCAGTTTCGTCTTTAAAAGCTCGAGATTTCAAGTTAGATTTGCTCATGTAAGATGCAAAGCATGTCTTATGGTATTTAGTTCCTGAAGCAACTAAATCCATATTGATACCAAGGAGCAAACAGAGCATGTCTTGGTCTCCTTTAGCTTCCGCACTCTGCCCTACAGTATTAACTGCTTCAATTGTGGACACATTTTGCATTATCTTCTCTTTCTTGTAGGTCCGATTTTTGCAAAACAGGCATTTTGACCAGTCTTGGGGGTGAATGCTGGATCGTAAAACTCTAGAGGAAGATTCGGGTGACTCCTCTTCCATATCTTCCTCTACCACCACTGATGTTTTACTTGCAGTGGCATATTTGATATTTTGAGTACTTGTGTACGTCGCATAGCAGGAGGCGTACCAAAGAAATTCGTTTTCATAAAATAACTCCAAATCAGGAGAAATCCTCTCATAAACACTATCCCATCGAACATTTAGTTTGGATACAAAGTTAGCAACAGATGTTTCTCTGCCTTTTCTCAGTTTATCTTTCAAGTCCGTTTGACAGATGATACACTTAGTAAAAATAGTTGTTCATCGCAAAGATGGAAGAGACATTTGGCATTCATACAGGTCACTATCATCACTTTCATTTCCTTTATCTGCCGTTATGGCTGCAAAACAAAGTAGTTTTTTCGCTAGAGTTTAGTTTTGCGTTGCCTCTTCTATTGAAACATTAATTACAGTACATCTGCCTCTTGGACCAGTTTCAATTTTAGTTCAGATTAGTTGTTTTTTGGTACTTTTGTTAAACACAAAGCCGCACTGTAAACATGGCTTTCGACTCCACCCGATTTGCATTTTAGTTTTGCACGTTGAAGTACCTTTCAGATTAAAAATATTTGCTGTAGACCAGAAATTTCCAATTTCAAATACCATAGACGCTAAATAAAATAACATTACACACTGAATGCGAATACTGATCAAATAATCATATATGTGAACTGCGGATGAAGGGTCATAAGAAGTTTCTGAGGGAAATGTTTTGAATCTCGCAGGTTGTCAGCGTTGTCATAAATATAATTCATATTGTACGCTAATGCATGTTGTGGTGATACTTAGCTCAAACTGTCTGTGTTCTATAGCTCCCAAATTCTTGTATAAAGTTTGTACAAACATAATTTTAGCACTTACCTGTCAAAGCTTTTGAGAAATAGAGAGCCAACACACCACCTATCCGTAACCCATTTTGAATCTTGGCTCGGTATGGAAACGAGGCTGACTGATGTCATCTTGGAAATCGCGCCTCAAAGCAAAAACAAATCTGCAATATTGACAAAATAGGTGTAGAAAGTTGCCATACGAAGTATTAAGACTCCGCAATCGAAAAAAAAATCAATATGTGACCTTTCACACGAAAACGTACACTAACGGTTTTCCGTTAAACGGCTGAGACGAACGGCTATCGAACGGTCTACGAACGGTTAACTAAGCCGTTTGAAACGGTTTCATCGAACGGCTAAACGGTTTGTTAAGTATTCCAAACGGGCAACCTAACCGTTCGAACGGTTCATGAATTTTGTCGAACGGTTTGCCAAAACGTTCGAACGGTTCATGAAATTTCTCGAACGGTTTGCCAAAACGTTCGAACGGCTTATGAAATCTTTCGAACGGTTTGCCAAAACGTTCGAACGGTTTATGAATCCACCGAACTGTTTGTCAAAACGTTCGAACGGTCGCAAGCGGTATTTGCGAAATCAATGGCAAAGTGAAGGGAATTAATGTCCACTGACAAACTGACAGGCCCGCATCCTGAAAGGATAGTACTTGTTGTGTATACCCATAGGTTCAAATAAGGAGTATAGGTGTAAGAAAATCGTTTTACTTTACTGTAACTAACCGTTCGAACGACTTTTTAATACTGTTTGTGACATTCTGAAAGCTTGCCACAGTCACGCTGTTACTCCACGCTGATTGGGTAATGTTAGAGAATGCATCCAATCAGCGTGGAGCAAACAGCGTGACTGTTGTTCTTTTGCTCACGAATTCCGGGCCGCGGAAGCTGGTCGCTTCAAAAGCTGCATTTCTCGAAATTATTTGGCGACTGGCACTTGGATTTTAAATGGATCTTCAATTGAATGCCACGAAAAGAAGCATCAACCTTTCAGTTTATCTTGTGTTCGATTTGGAAGCGGGGCGATTCAAGGAATTGCTTCAAATATTCTGAGAAACGAAGCGGCTTTAGTCATGGGAATTTCTACCCTTGCTTTCAAACTCTTCGTCCGCGAAAATGTGGCTCTCTACACGAAACAGGATTTTCTCTTCCACATCGATACCACTTTGAATGTCGAAGTTCTTCCGAACCTTACTAACTTAACATTCGGATTAAAGCCCCAAGTCATGGCATCAAAATTGTCACTGTTTAGAAACGATCCATTTTCCAAGTTGAGTGGCTCTTAGCCACTTTGATTCCTTCCTTTAACCGCGGCGAAAACAAGACAATCAGTGCACTTTCAGGTGAGTTTTGAATACAGATCGCGGATTTAAAGCAGTTGCCTGGACTTTAGAAAACAAAAATGATGATGTTAGGTAGGTGATTTTATTGAAAGACTGAATAAGCCAAAGGGTTGCTGACTTGTTTACGAAAGGTTGACCAAGCCGTTCTTACGGCAGTAGGTGTTTAATCGAACGGTTGACCAAAGCGTTCGAACGGATTGAGAAATTTAGCAAACGGTTGGCAAAACCGTTCGAACGGACTGAGTAATTTAGCAAACGGTTGACCAAACCGTTCGAACGGATTGACGATTTTAGTGAACGGCTTACCAACTCGTTCGAACGGATGCAAATTTTTTTCGAACGGCTTACGAACGGTCTGAAAACGGAAAACCGTTCGGAAACGGAAAACCGTTAGGGTACGTTTTCGTGTGAAAGGTCACATATAGTCTTTTAGAAATACTTTTTAAAAATACTACAAGTAGGTGGTATTTTTTCACTAACAATTTAGGCAGTAATCTTTAAATGTCTTTCATGAAAAAAAGAACTTAAATAGATAATTAAAAATCCACACTAATTTGTAATGATTATTGTGTGCTTTCTTTTGATATTTTAGCAATTCTCTCTTGTTTGGATTCAGATTACACCAAAATTTTTAATATTTGCGTTCAGCCTCGTTTTCATGCTGCACTTCTGGTCACCTTTAAAAACACCCTCTTAACTCGAAACTGATACCACAATCCGACTCTACAACGTACCTAGTGTTAATCAGGAGGGTTCAATCTGTCAGATTCCGTTGTCAAACCTTTACTGTGGAGTGGGTTGAACCAACTCCTTAACTAGAGGCTTTTTGGACCCCCAGCTCCCCAACTATAATGGTCCACCTCTTAATCACTTTCGCACACACGCACTCAAGTCTGAAGATCAGTACCTAAAACCCTGCTGGAAAGAGTGCATAGCACACCTAGATTCTATCCCTCATCATACAGTGAGAATTTATGATGAAGATGGCAATCTGGAATCAGTGCAGCACACAAAGTTTTTAGAAGATGATGATGAGAATGAAGATGAGAATGATCCAAGTGACAGCAATAACTATGATGGTTTAGAAGAGGAACACATTGCTGGTATAATTCAAACTCGTGAAGTGAACAAACGAATTGAAATATTTTTTGGATTATGTTTAATATCATTTGGTTTAGGGAATATTGTGGCTGATTTTCATGTTTAGAGTACGAGCAGTGGTTCAGTGTTCACTCATAATGTACCAAAGAAAAGAAAGTAATAGTTGGATAAGAAGGCATTACAATCGAAACGATCATGCTTATACATTTGACGAGGGTCGAAGATGTCATGTTTTAAACATTTTCATTTTTGTTTCTGGTTCACCAAGAAATAGTTGGCAGCAAATGTGGTTAAAAAGTGAACATTGGAAATATTGAAAAATCAAGGCAATACTGTCTTAATGAAAACATTAATCATTCTCTCTTTATCAAATGAGATAAACAGAAACTAGTTTTAAGTTTTGTTGCAAACTGGACTTGTCATCTTGTGCTTATAAGGATTGTACAAGGCCATGTTATAGATATTTTTGATGGAAGTTTCCGATGTAAACATTCAGTGAAATGCAAAGTCTAGGCGATATTTTCATTCCAAGTTGCAACAAGGCAACGAGGAAACGAAGGTTATATATTTCCTTTGTCAAGGGAAGTTAGAGAAAATTAAGCAAACAGAGAGGAAAAGACTTCCAACTCACGTAACCAATGTAGTATGGCAATAACGAAGAATATAGAATGAACAAGTTGCCTATAGTATCCCAAAGAGCTCAGTTCCAGGGTGCCATTTAAAGTTAATGTTTACATGCTGCATGAACACCTCCGTTTAGACTTGCCAAAAGTCAACTTTTACTTCGATAAAATGAAATCGACTTGTTCCACTTGCTCGGATTCAAATTTAGAATCTGGGTGTGATGTAATGATTCACAGCCTACCCCTTATTCCCTCGATTTTTTTTCATATATTTCAGAGGCAGCGTAAGGAGAGTAATAAACCATATGCCCAGTAACCACAGCCATGTTTAAGATCAGATTTCAAGGCATTAATAATTATGCTGACTTTAGAGGACAAAACGACACTGAAAACAACAAAATTTCAATTCATTTACTATAGCGCAGATAGTTAACATTAGAGAAAATACTGGAAAATAAAAGCGAAAAGACATATTTAAACAACAATATTTAGAGACAAAAAAATCCGAAAATTTCTTCGTCTGCGACAAATAATACAGCGTAGTGAAAGAAAGATGAAAGTTGTAAATAAAAACGACAACAAAAATAGCCAATTATTTTGCAATAAATCGTATTTCAACTGTGCTAAATTAGTGCCCACTTAGTTCTTTTCTCAGGTGTTTTGTAGCAGCTGAAAAAACTAAAAACTTGTACTTGAATGACGCGAATAAAGTAAACAAACACGGCCGCGGAGGTAGCTGTAAATTAAATATGCAGAAATCCACGATGCAAAAATACTGTTACTTTAATCCTAAATTGCAAGAAGGTAACCAAATGAAAGAAATGCGACAGAAAGTTCAATAACAATAAATTTTCATTCAAGATGAGGCAGAAAAAACTATTTAAAAAGGAAAAAGTGTTCAAAATTTCGCAAAGTGCTTCGCTGCGTGATAGTGACAGCATGTTTAAACTAATTCTTCACGTGCGGACTGAGCTTGAGTTTTTGCCGACGGCTTTTGCAGTCAATTTATCGGCCGTGGCTTTACTCGTGGTTCAAACATTTGAATTAAACTTGGATGTAATACTGTACATTACCTTTTTGTTTTGTAAAGTCCAGGAAACTGCTTTAAATTCGCGGTCTGTATTCAAAACCCACTTGACAGAACACCGACTTAGCAAACACACGGACTTTGTATTTACCTTCAAAAGCATCCTTAATTTCCGTGTCAGAACTTTCTGGCCCCAAAACTACAGCTTTGACTCCTTTCCCGTTCAGGCTGGACACCTGGTCTTTCTTCAAGGACATCAAAGGAAAAATAACAAGACAAACTGTGTCAACAACTTTTCTTTCACCATGTCGAAAAACGTCCAACACAAACGGCCCGTAATGGTGAATGTTAAACTCTCTCCAGATCCAGTCAGTGATCGCGACGATTAATGTATTCTTTAACTACTACGTTGATTCACTCCGATTTCTTCGAAATCAAGCTTCTTGAACAAAACATCTTGTTTAGGCTTAACTGTGTTGTGTGTAGCTTGCGAAGAGTCCCGGTGCAAAACAAGCCATAAAGACCTTCCCTCAAAACAAACGTTGCGACTCTATTTGCCGACGAATGAACACATGTGACCTCTAGGCTTTAAAAAAGGCACTCCCGAGTGTCCGAAAAATCCACAAACACCAAATATACTCACTGACAGTCGTTTGGTAAAGGACAAATTAGCCCCAGAAAATCCTCGTACAGACTCGAGCCCGCTGAGTTGTCTGGGGTCTTTAATATGGTTGATACTAATTAGGATGTTTATTTTCTCAGGGCGTGCATATAATGTTGACATAGCTCAGTGGTACTGAGCATCTCTGCCGTTCGAGTGTACCGCGATCGACTCCGGTGTGGGCCGATATTTTTAATTTCTTTTTTTTTCTCTTTTTTTCCTTTATTTTTAGCGATACAAAATAAAATAGCTCTGTGTTTATATCATTTCACTCGCTAATATGCGCATTTACCATACCATAAAACCGTAGCTTCAACGACTTCCTCTGTAAAATCCATACGAATTCAGCATCCAGTGAGAACTTGTGCTGCTCATCGATTTTACGATTTCGGTAGCCGAGTCTTCTTTAACTTTAATATATCTTTTAATTTAGACCTTTAAAACAGCTTATTTTAATTAAAGATAGACAGCAATTTAAAACTAAGCCGCGAGCGTACCTCATTTGCATAAAGTTTACAGCCCATCGAGCGACACATTTGCCCACAACTCACGATAACTCGTTTCGCGCATGCGCTTCACGAGTTAAAAAGGAACGCTCGTCCTTTTGTAAATTACCTTTGGTGTTGTAATATTGATTAATAAAAAAGACACTGAGATGATTGCATTAATGCACGTGCTTTTCTGTGTTATGCATGATGGATGACCAGAGGATGACCAGGCCCTGTCCCAGACTCCTCCCCACACTTGGCTACTAAGCACTCGTTCGTTCGTTCGTAAACTTTATGGCGTGTTTCGAAGTGATAATCTTGAAAAATTGAGTCAAAAGAGCATTTTAAGTTGAAGATGTCATAAATTCAACCGAAAAAGAAAATTCAATATTTTTTCGTCGAAAAGCCAGGAAAAGCCGCGAATTTCGGCGAAATACGTTTGCATTACTTTTGCACAATACTGTACAAAGCCATAGAACAGCTCAGAGAGGTAGTCTAGTTGGCCTATAGCAGAATTCACGCATTTTCATTTCATTGCACTTTAAACCATGGTTAAAAAAAATCAAAAGGTGAACACGTTTAAATAACTTCAAAAAAGTTTCTTGCCAATTCATGCAGTTCATTGACACTATCTGTGTTGTTTTCATCTATTCCTGGGGAGCTGTTATCAGCCAGCACGGCTGAACTTTGAAGTTCGTTCCCTTCTGGTTTGATTTCCGGGAAATCGCTGCTACACCTGGAGGATGTCGTTGGCATTGCAGTCAAAGCGTCCATCCCTCTTTTCGCATTCTTGAGTGTCTGAAGGAGTTCGAGATTAAAGATAAACATGATTATTTCAGAAGCTTCTTTTGGCTGTATAAATAAATCAGGAAGTTCCCCCAAACATTTGACAGATCTTACCGCTCGTTCAAGACGACATTTCGCACTTTCACTGACGACTGTTTGGGATTTACTAATTTCAATAGGGCTTGCAGAGTATTCATCTTAAATCTATTGTATTCAAGATGCAAGTTTCAATTTTGATGTTCAGAATCATTCTAAAGCTTCCACCTTTCTTAGGTCTGAGAAACACATTAGACAAAAATTTACCATGTGAATGATTAGCTTCCTCAATCACGCCCTTTTGAAGTAATCTATTAATTTCCTGATCCATAAGGCTAGATTCCCAGTCAGCAAAGATGATTGACTGAAGGGGCCTCAACTGAAGCGGAAATTGACTATGTGTGAATGTTATAAGGCAACCTTCGACCATATCTAAAATGACTTAATCTGAAGTCATGTGCTTCCAAGCCTGAAACCTTCTACCAGCAGATTCAGATTTCAGATTTTTATTGTTGTGCACTATTTACAAAATTATAGCATTAACATTTCAGTACATTACAGCAACCTTTCTTGTTACAGGTTTACCTACAAATGTATTTACCCTAGGCTCCTGAATTAGTTTTTTTAGTGTTTCCTGATTGTGCTTCGGCTTGCTGTAGGTGCGGTGTTGGTTGGATGTTCTTTAAAAAGGATGGCTGGTTGAACCTCATCCTCGAAAGGATGACCCATGAAAACCTGCACAACCCCTACCAGAGCTTCTGTTGGCATGGGAGGGTCTATGCCAAGATTTGTTTTTATCCAACAACTTATGAGTAACTTTGTTGTCATCTGTGATATCTTTGATCTGTTAGGTGACGTCGTCTGCAATCAGAGTCAGTAAACTTGACTTTTTGAGCAGACAAATGAGCATAATCTTTAGAAATTTGAGGCTTCAATGCCTCCTGACGTCTCTGAACCAATTCCCAGTTGGCTGCACCTAAGCAGCACAGAGTTTTTGGTTAGCTTCCATAGTTTGTCCAGCAAGACAGTGGTATTTATGTGGTCCTTGTTTTCAGAGCTCTTCAGGACAAGATCTGCTATGAAGGCTACATTTGTAGTTTCTTTAACCAACGCATTCTACACTTGTGGCATTTTCACATTACCTGTTATAGCCTCGGCAGAAATTCGATCCCAAATAATCTGATTAACAGTTTTTTTTGACAGGCCGGGACAGTTCTCGGGTCTGAGAATTTTCTGAATTAATTTTTTGGGCCTGGCCTGTAGCTGACTCATCAGGGTCTTTTCTTTATGATGCGGGCTTCGGAGAGTTGAAATCTACTTAACTGTTGTGACATCTCAGTGTGATTTCGTACACTGATCATCGAAAATATGGGTGAAACCTGATAACATTACACAAGGAATCATGGAGCATCCAGTTGTCAACATGTCACGAGGTAAGTGAAATATATCAGTATTTTCTTTGTGCATCGTTATTTTCATGTTATTATTATGCTAATTAGGACCACGGCTCTTTATTGACAAAAGCAGAACTTAAACTACTTCTAATAATTTACAGTTTTAACTGCCCCAAAATTTTATTGCATATTTTTACAGGAGAGATATTGCTCTTTAAGTGGAAAGTAGTTTTGGGATCTCAAGTGATGTACTTTTGGGGATATTTTACTTTAAATTTTGCCTTTCTTATGGCCCTTTATGAGTAGTCCAAAAGGGAAGAAATTAAAAATTTGGCAAAAAAAATCAGATAAAGATTAAATTGCCAAGACAGCCTCCCAACATAACAAGTAACATTTGCTTGTCTGGAAAAAAGGATTTTTACCCGGATTTATGTCGTTTTCTTTGTATGGCAAATTGTTAAAAATGTGCCCTAAAATGGCTGCTGAAAGGCCTCTCAGAGGGCCAAAACCAAGATGGTGGCCCCAGCGCTAAAATACGAATTGGATTGAACTGAAACTAATATTTATGTGAATCACCTCTCTAAACCATTCATCTGAGAAAATTTGAGGAATTTGATTTTTTCTCGTCCAAATGACCTTAGTTGAAAATTATAGAGGGCGGCTCTTAAGTCAGTTATAGTAAATCAGGATGTATGTCAGGATATATCATAATATTATAGTAAGAGCACTGCACATAATATGAATTTTGTGGTCAAATAAGGTATGAAGTATTTTGAAAAACAAACTGGATGGTACTAAATTACTTGGACCACTTGATGGTTTAGTTACACCAATCTGTCTTCCTATTAGTTTTTGTGTGCAATAGTCGTGTGGGGGGTGATGCTTGATATACCAAGTCAATATATATGCACTGTTGTCTCGTATTGGGTGAAGTTTATTGTGTTATTGTGTAAGGGATAAGGATCATTGTTGTGTTTGTGACGTAACTCGAGACTTGCTATTCACTTGGTATATCATGCACCAGCCATTTGTGTCAACAAATAGCAGAATGTAAATTTACTTAGATTAAAATTTTTGTCTGCATTAATAACATAATTATATTGACCCCTGTGTCCTTTAGGTACTCTTTGAAGGCGTTGAAGTTATGTAGTAAAACAACAAATTTTGAAATGGGTGCAATGGATATTTTTTATTTGCTTGATCAAATCTACATCAGATTGTGATATTATTGGGAAAAAAAAATTGGTGACATTGTTGTAACCTGCACTGCCTTGTTCACTGCACTTCTGGTTGGATTAAAAATGTGACCTGAAAGTGAGAATGTAGGTCTATAGGTCTTTTGTAGCCGTTTATAATTTTGAACCAAATTTGGAATTATTAGTTTGATTTTTCTAATTCCTAGTATATTTTTCTTATTGTCTGGATTTCTATTTGTTTGGTTCAAAAAATTATATTGACTTATGTATTTTTTTTGACATCCTAGTGTGATTTGAAATTTGTCTTCATTTCACATGCATTCTGACCTATTGGAAGTGGAATTTCTTGTATCCAGTTGGCTAAAATGTGTTGAAGAAACAGCAATGTCCAATTTTATTTTTTGATTTGTATATGAACTCATATAAATTCCATTGATCAAATAAAAAAGATTCCTTTTATAGATACTAAAAATAGTAACAGATTAGATCTCTTTTCTTGAAACAACGACTTTAACTTTTGTAATCCTGGTCCGTAGTGTGTATAGTTTATTTACACTTATTCACTGGATGGTGATTTATCCAGTAGATAGTGTTATTAATGGTTTCCAGCCTTTGAGCAATCAGAGGCTAAAGGTTAGGAAAGTTTAAAATATGATTTGCTGGGGTTTTTTGTTAACAACAAAACTAAACAACTTTAATATGTAGTTTTGATTGAGATCTATGAAACCATTAAACTTTAGTAAGAATCTTATCAGTGATTGTTTATATGTAGTGTAGAAAGTTTCTAACAAAAAAGATGATAACATATATGTGCTCTCTTTAGCTCCAGCTACATGTATAATAGAATTCTTGTCAACAGGACTTTGATTTTCGAGCAACTTGTGTTACATGTAGGCATAGTTAATAGAGGGGAATGGTTATGAAACTCGTCAAAGTTCTTTGTTGTATGTTTTTGTTCGCTTTTTGGGCTCTGACCCTGCACAAAACACAATAGTTGTTTACTCCGAAATGAGGAACCAACCAATAGAAACGTGCTGGTTACGTAATTCATGCATAGTGTATGAGGGCAAAACAAAAGATTGTGCAGGGTCGTGGACCTTCCAACGTGAATCTTGGCATCTTTGTTTGCTCTTTTGATGTTTGCCGGGCTTCCTAACCAGTCCCCTCTATTAACTATGATGTAGGTCACTTCATGAAAAATGAAAATAAATTTGTAGAGGGTTCACATGTTGATAGGAATGGTAATTTCAAAATAGCATATTGAGTATTTAATAATTGAGTATTTAATAAGTTAATAAGTGACCGTTAGCATAAGCAGAGACATGTTCAGTAATGTAAGTAGAGTTATGTAAGTTTGTTTAGTTCTGTACAAAAGTTTTATTGTAAGTGTAAATGTATGTATAATATTAGTGCTGTAAAATATATATATATTCTTTTTTTCTAATAAAAAAAAAATAAAAATAAAAATAAAAAATATTGAGTATTTAAGGTACTATTGATCCCTGCAGATGTTTTTTGAAATTGTGTTTTTTTTTCAGGCTGTTTTAAGGAATATTGGTGCCATTCACATGATTCAAAAGTGACTGTGTGATGACAAATTCATAATTATGTCATGAGTGAATCTCTGTTGCTTCACAGTTTGTTTCCAAGTTTGAAGTTGGAACTTTTGGGGATTTTGCCACTGTTCTGCAAACTTTGACCATCTGTTCCAACTTGAGAGATGGTTATCATCATGTGATCAGTTTTCTTTTAATCATGTGAATAAAACCAATGGTGGGTGATACAGCCTGAAAAAGAGCCATTTGAAAGGACATTGGGGATCAATAATAAAGTCAAAAAATGTTTGGTTTAATAATGACAGGCAGATGACCAGAAAGGTACAGGGCAAAGTACATGGAGGTAAACACAGGCAGATCAAGTGAAAGTTGTAGATCAATGGGAGGCTTATGAAACATTTAGCCAAGGAAGCAATTTAAAAGCAAGTTAGATTGGAGAAATATTTAGAAAATCATTAAATTCTTCAGTGGGAATTACTGTGGTAGTGATAGAAGCCTGTGCCATCAAGACTGCCCTGTATTGTGTTGTTAAATTTTCTGTCACTTATCCAGATACACCTTATTCCAAAATGGCCATCAATTAAGTATTCTTTTGTTTATTTAAAAATGAGCCGGAAATTTTTTTTTCAAACTTCAAGTCTAAAAAAGAGGCAACAATAACCCTTTAAAATTTCTTTTTTTTTTTGCCATTTTTGAGGTGTCCAAACAAAAGTGCCTATAACGAAGCAACAAAGAACAGGAAGTATCTAAAACCAAATATGGTTTTTGAGAACACAAAATTTTCTATTTAATGATGTCCTTTTTTTGATTGACAGGTCACCCCCCACAGAGATATGACGTCACACATCATCATTTTTTAAGCCTTTTACCATGCAAAAAATGTGTTTTTTCTTTGCTGTAGCTAACAGTATTTTAGCTAGAAACCTTTTTTTACCCAAAAAAGAAACTTCAGCATTTTGCCTTCAGGTTCAGACAATTTGGAAAGTCGTACCATTTATTATTTGATTGACAGGTGACCCCAAAGTTGTCACACAATCCACCATTATTTTGTATGTTATATTGAATACCTGGCTCTAAGTTGATTTGAAAGCAATCAAATAAGTCAAAATGAGTATAACACACATCCAATGTCATTTATTACAGTTTATATTATTTATCAAGGTAACAAGGTCAAATACTGTTGACATTCTTGTCTAGCAAGATGGCTTCCATGTCACGCAACAACAACAACAACAACAACAACAACAATCTTTATTATTTACACCTTTTCTTACAATTAGCATTACACATTGATAAAAAATTCAAATTTCCACATCAAATTATCATTTAATTAGCAAAAAAATGTGTTACATGTAAGAGAAACATATCTAAAGTACATTGTTATCTTAAGTGGTCACATTCTGCACTATGCCACTTCTCGAAGCAATTTCTATCCAGCTGAAGACAAAGGGGAATAAGACGCTTTGAACACTTCCACGGCGTTTTCATTTGTTTTTCATTTAGATCATGACAAAGCTTACAGTTCTTTCTTCCTAAAGAAGCTTTTGTGGATTTCTGGTCAAGACCCTCGTTACAAATAGCAACTGGACAGTGTTCAGCCCTAACATCACTTTTTTGTGGGCGCCCCTGCCCTGGGGAAGGACTCGCCTGCATTTCACCAGCAGAAAGAAGTGACTTTGCTAAATTTACTCGAAATATTTTGTGATTGAGTTCTCCACCAATTGCTTTATGTGTAAGAAAACTATTTACAATAGCTACATCAATAAAATGAAGAAACAGAGTTTTCCACCACTTTTTTGACTTTCTTATAATTTCATAACACTTCAGAAGCTGGTCAGACAAATCTACCCCACCCATATTACCATTGTAACCCTTTATAGCTGGTGGAATGTTGGCTCGTTCTTTTACATATCTCCCCCCAACTAATTTACCCTTTCCCCTTTCAACCATTTCTCTCCTTGTTGCTGGATAGAAACTAGATATAACACAAACCACCTTAGTATCTTTCCACTTAACAAAAATAGTTTGCCCGTCACGAAACCACCTGGAGGTTCTGCGTTCTGCTTTAACTGGAAGTGGGTTATCAAGGTTTTTCGGAAAGCCTATTCTGTTTTCCCTTATGGTTCCTGTCATAAAACATCCCCTTTGAAATAAATCTGAGCATAATTTTGGACTGCTATAAAAGTTATCACAAAAGAGGTGGTATCCCTGCCTAAAAAGTCCATCCATCAAACCCATAACAACATCGTATCCCAGCCCATTATTTGTTTGTGTGAGGCGCTTCCCAGTGTATACTTGAAATTTGTAAGTGTACCCTGAGTCTGAGCTAGCAAGTATCCATAATTTAAAGCCCCACTTTGTTGGTTTGTCTTTTATGTACTGCTTCATTCCTATTCTACCCTTGAAAGCAACCATTCTTTCATCAATAGATATGTTTTGCCCTGGCACAAAATGAGTTTTACATGCTAGCTGTAAATCACTCATAAGAGGTTTCAATTTGAAAAGAGGATCATAAGGTTCCTTTCTAGCTTTCAGTATTTCATTTTGTCTATCTTGCTCTAAATCACATAAATGTAAGGCAGTTAAAATGTTTATAAATCGAGTTCTGTTCATGCCAGAAGCTTGTACAAATTCCTGACCAAAGAAACCATCATCGTTCCAGTACTCAACCAAGGATGGAACTTCGACAAGGCCCATGAATATTACAATTCCAAGGAATGCCAGGAACTCTTTCGATGTCAGCTGAAACCAACGGAAATAAGATTTATCAGATTTTAGCTTATTCCCCAATTTGTCAGTATTTTTAACAATAATATCAATAGAATTTTGAGAAAAAAACAAAGAAACAAATCAAATGGACTCCAGTTTTGGTCTCTGGGTAACTGGAAACCAGGTTCACGTGTGGGGGCAAACCGCATTCTATAAAGCTCTGTATCCAGATCAGTAGAATTCTTCCAGGTGTTTCCTGCATCATTGTCAGAATCGCTGTCGGAAGGAGGTGCTGGTCGGGCTCTCTTTGGAGGTCTGCCTCTTCTGGGAGGGGGACTGTCATTATCAGGTGCTGTGGATGGACCAGGCTGAGGTGATACAGGAGGTGTCTCACTAGAATAAATTGAAAGCAAAGATGTTATTTCACACAACTATTTCACAACATAGAATGGGAATATGAAATAAGCTTCTAGTAAGGAAATAGTTTGAAAACCATCAAACAATAGATCATATGTAAAGTACAAATTCCAATGAATCTATGCATTGTAAATTCCCTTCAAGTTACTTTATATTTCAAATGAAAGTCAAAAGAAAAAAGTAGCCTCTTTAGAGCTCTCTGTACTGTATGAAAAAAGACAACATAAAGAAATCGCCAACTTTTGGCCTGCAAAATACAAAAAAACACTCCAGAACAACAAGAAGAAAACGCGTAAACAATGAAATCTGACTCGAACAAAATCCAAGTATGTCTGTTCGCGTACAAGGTACAAATTTCCTATGTAAACGAGGTCTAAATACGATAAAAAGCAACATAGATTGCAAAAATGCATAAATACTAAATATTTAGCAATATAATAGTGAACCGAATGCAGAAAAAAGGAAAAAATCCTTGAACATACCTCTCAACAGCTGATTCAACCTCTGGATCACAACCTGCATCGATCAACTCTTCTTCTTCTGACGACAAATCTCCGAATTCTGACCCTGAGTCTACCTCAAAATCACTGTCCAAAACATCTCGGAGTACATCTTCCATAGAAGTGTAAGTTCGGGTGTTCTTTGAAGCCATTGAAGCAAGGAAATCGCACTCAATATCACTCAATCGAAACACACGCGTAACAACAAGAATGCAAATGGCGTGCCTTCACGGCGTCATGATGCGAAACTGAAACCTTGTGGCCTTATATCACGTAGCCAATAGCAAATCGCCTTATACTTCAGACAACAAAAGCTTTTCATATTTTTTATCGAAAACTGTAATTGGTTAGCCGTAGTAGCTATTTTTCTTCATGTAACAAGCATGAAAAGTTATCGTTCGCCAGCGAACGATAATTATTGCGCGAAATGTTAAAGGGTTAAGGCTAATTTGCAACTTACCAAAAGAATACTTAAGTGGTGGCCATTTTGGAATAAGGTGTATTTTATCTAGCAATAACTGTAGACTTGAATACTCGTATGAGTTTATTCCAAAGAGATTCGGACCAAAGATCCGTTACAAGGATCTGGTTAGACTATGAAAACGAAACTAGGGTAAATAACATGAAGAAAAATGAAAATACTTAGCGACAAAATACTTAGAGGATTTGAAGGCTTGAAGGAAACGTGAAAAACTTTAGGCCATGTGAAAACGAACAGAACTCCACTAGAACTTTTACCTCAAGATTTTCGAGGAAGCACATGGCGCAGACCATAATATTACAACAACATATAAATGACGTAATTCTTCTGCCAGTCCCGCGCGGGCTAAAGACGGGAAAAACTTAACAGATACAAGAAGAACGTTTTGTAACCTACAATAACATCTTAATCATATGATGGAATAAATTAATGGAACATAATATCCATTTTCATCATGAGAATTTTGTGTCTAACTGGTAAAAAGATAGAAAAGAAAGGATGTTAGTTGAACAGTCATGTTTCATTTTCTTTAGATGTGACCCTTCACATGAAAAGGGGCCTTACGAACTTAGACAGGAAATGACATTTATTTCACAGTCATGGGGCTTGAATTCAAACTTTCATCTAATGTTTACTCTTGCTTGAAAAAAAAAATCACTTTGAATGTAGAAAATGGTATAATGTGAAAGTAATCACACAATGAAATTCAAAGTGAATATCACACTATGTTATTTGACAGCCATATGTTGTGTGAAAATTATTGAAAGTATTGAAGAGAATGTTTGTTTGCTTATATTCAATGCAATAGACTACGAGTAGTCCCTCTTTCAATCAATCTGTAGGCCATGCAAAATCCTGGGGATGAGACACGCACATAAGGAGGGACTACTGCCTAAGCCACAGAGTTTGACCTTCCATGTCCTCTCATTATCATCTGTTGTCTAAACCTTGGGAGATGGCTTTGCTCCATCCTAGTTCCAAAGCTTTCTATTTTAATGGAGTGAAATATTTTAAATCTTAAGCCAATAATACATTGCATTGTGAGAGTATCGCATAATTCAAACTCTGTGGCTTAGGCAGTAGTCCCTCCTTTTGTGCATGTCTTGGCCTCGGGTTACATGCGACCATTTTTTGTCCTGGTCTTTTTTTTTCGTGTCATGCACGATGAACTAAGCAAAAGAGGAACTACTTGTGGTCTATCAGCACAATGAATTTGGCTGTACATGAGTATGTAATGAGAAAGAAACAATTGTCTTGAAGTCATTACAGCAGATATTCTTGTGTCTACTCTTCCAAACAAAAGAGCAACATTTAAAAAAGCTGTACATGTGAAATATTAGTATACAAATTTTCAGGCTCTTGATGTTTCACAGTAGACACAGTATGGTTAGCAAGAAATTTGTTATAGATATGATTAATTAGTAATTGGACCTCGAGTCATACAATAAAGTAATTGGGCTTGTAATTTCAAATCAGCCTTGTGCTTCTTGTTTGTCTGATTTTGAAATTACTTGCATGATTACTCCCTGAATTTCACTGTAACTGGTCCAATTGTGCCTTTCAGTTCATGCTGTTTGTTTCTCACTTAGTTTCTGCTTGTGGTTGAAGCTTATGAATGCAGGTATAAATAAGAGTGCAACATAATTTTATAGTACCTGAACTGCAGTGGCTGCATTCTGACTCCTTGTAACAGCCATCTAGAGTGTAGAAGATTTTAACCAAACTGTATAATTATTTTGGTTGATTATATTTTCATTTACCGTAACCTAATGTACAATACGAAAACTGTTGCAGAGCTTATGTTTTAACTAATTATTACTATGGATATAAATACTGTAGTATTATTGTAGTTTACAAGTTAACATTAAGGGAAACATGGAATAATTCAAAAGGAGACAAAGTGAGGTATGTTGACCTGTTCCCACAAGAGCTTATGCTCTCTTAATGCAATCTATGAAAGCCTTTCTGTGGTGACCACTTAACTGCTTCAAAAATTTACTTTGGTTGGTTAAATAGGTTGACATTTCTGTATAAGAAACATTGAGCTGTGAATCTCCCCTCTTCTCCATTTTTTTGTTTACCATCTCAGAAATCAAAATATATTTCTTGGAATGATAATGAATAGTGGATACTATAATTGAAGTCTTGTGTGCAAAAAGGGCATATATAGCATTTAGGGCTGATTTTTATTTTTTGCAGGATCAAGCTAATTTTTTGGCAGCCTGACTTGTTTTGACATGAAAAGCATCAATGTGTAATTTTGTTGATTTGCATTTCATTTTCAAGAAATAACTTATGCAAGAAACTCAGTTTTCTAAGGGTATCTTTTGAAGATCATTTGCTCAATGAGAAATCAAAGAAACTGTTGTTTTGGTAAATGATGAAGTCACTGAAGCGTGGCTTTTGATGCAAGTTGTTTAATCTAATAGAAGTTTTGTTATTCATATAATTACGCTATTTTCTTCCTGTTGCTTCATACGCGCAAGTGATTAACATTCTGAATGGGTTGGATTCAAGTTAGTTTTGTCGTGACATTGGTTTGATACAACATCAGTCAATTTTTTTCCGCTCTATTTGTCTACTTTCAAAATAAGAACATCTAAAAAAACTGTGCTGTTGAAGCTGCTAAAAGTAACTGTTTAAGTTTGCATTGTGTCAAAATTCATCTTCAAAGGATTCACTACAAAAGATGGTGTTAAGAAAACTGATTTTTTACATGTTATTTCCCAAAAACGGAGTGCAAATCAACAAAAACAATTATCAATGATGCTTTTCATTTGAAAACAAGTCAGTCTGCCAATGATTAGCTTGATCCTGCAAAAACTAAAAACCGACTCTAAATGCTATCTATGCCTGTTTTGCACCAAAGCATTCAATTGTGGAATCATAATATGGCAGCTTACAGTGTTATCATGGCATGTTGGTTGAATAGAATTTTGATTTGAATAGTGAATTGTTCAAATGGAATATTGAAGTGATAAAATGAAATTTGAGTTCTTAAATACTATTAGGTTAACGACTTGATTATTTTGTTATTTATTTAATACATGTCTATTCTGTTTCCTGCAGTTAATATTGTCTGAATGTTTCGGTTATTCACCATCTGATGTTAGTAAATGCTTAATAAAAAATGCTTAAGTAAGAGTTATAATAATGAATAACTTACATTTTAACACAGGTCTAGTGATGTCGTAATGTTACACTTCACACCGTTACGTTCTGAAGGAGTCTGAAAGAAGAAGACAATTTAGTTTGTTTTAGAATGTCTTACATAAAGTGTAAAGGTCTGATAAAATGTTACATTTCATGAATACAAGAAATTTAATTTTCTGTTTACCATATTGCATCTGCTCGTAGTTGAGGCATCTTTCAGTAACTTCAGAGATGCATTTAGTAGGATAAAATTTGTCAAAGTTTCCAATTCACTGACCAAATAGATACTGGCAGTACTTTTTATTTGAATTAATTAGACGAACAAATGCATGTAATGATGTAATCTTAACGCAGCTTTGAAATCTGAAATAATGACTCTTGCCTAGCCAGCTTCATTACCATGAGGCTGGTCGCAACATAGCCACCAATAGAGCTAAGGGAAGCGGCTCTTTGTTGTAGAAAGGACCATACATACAACCACAACATTTGTTGCTGGAATGGAAACCACATTGATTAATGGCTTGTAGGAAATGCCACTCAACTTGTACACTATTTAAAGTGACGTAAACATAACTTCAAGTCTCTTAGGACCTCTTAGCCATTGGCCGTTCAAAGTTATCATTTTCCGAAACTATGTTGATAAATAAGACAAAAACCGATAGTTCTTTATGTCTCTTGCAAGAATTGTTGAGAAATTACCATGGCAGGATCGGGATTAATGTAACAAGAACTCCTTCGATCCGCCATAATGGCGGGCCGCCAAGGTCACAAAAAATCGGCCTTCTCGATATTTCCCAAAGTAAAAAGAATTAGAACTTTTTGACATCCATTTCGTAGTTTGGACCCTAAAACAAGATTGCATGCCAAATCTCAGCAAAATCGGCGAGGTACAGTGGCCACGACTTTCTTATATAGCTCGAAAATAACTGAGTATGACTCTTAAAGCGGTGTGAAGTTGTAATGATTTTTACTTTTCTAACGGTTTCTTTATTTTGGGGCATTCGTAATAAAACAATCTGTTCACTTCCATTTGTTAGCCATGAGATGATTATAGCTAACCCATATTCAATGTGAGGGACTGGACCAACGTAGCATTGTTTCCTGCTTTTTCACCCAGAAAAAAGGCGGGGTGCCCGTAAAAATTTTGATCCTGGTTTGTGGGCGTACCTTGAATTTTTGTTGACCATTTAGAAGTACCAATTCTAAAACAACCATCTCTTGTGATACCTTTGGGCTCAATACCCTAAAAGATACATTAAACAGTGGTGGATCCTTTTTACCTTATAATCACAGAAAGAAGAAAAGCCAGTAGGGGAAGCAAGACAAAACCGGACCCGTCTTAGCTCGAGGTTTGGATCCATCACTTTTAAAAGCTCCTGCTGTGTGGCTTGTGAGGTGCAACACCCCTTTTTGCCTTATAATCACAGAAAGAAGAAAAGCCGGTAGGGGAAGCAAGACAAAACCGGGCCCCTCTTAGCTCAAGGTTTGGATCCATCACTTATAAAAGCTCCTGCTGTGTGGCTTGTGAGGTGCAACACCCCTAAAAGGTATGACAAGCACCACTGTCTTTTTTAATATAGGAGTCTCCAGGAAAATAAAACGGCGGCATCTAATCGCTTCGCTTGTTTCGTAATTATTGCTATCACCATTGTAATTTAAACAAGGTTATGTCACGATATTGAAGGTGCGTGGTCTGCTCGCATGATAATCCTCACTTTGTTTGATCACCCTATCCGAAGTTGTAGATTTCCATGTTAAAGTCAGATTGTTACCTTACCTGGACAGTGAATGGGCTCTGAACAGATGGGTTCACAAACGTACTCGCCACTATCATTCGTTAAGTTTAAAACGCACACTTTTAATGATTTGACAAGTTGAATCCTGTTGCCGAGATGCCACTGGAGAGGGCCAAGCTTTCGAGGAAACATTTATTGAAGATTGAATTCCTTGTCGATGGAATAACCTACCTGAGCTCAAGACTATTGGTATTAGCTTGTCATGCTATGAATATTAGCGTTTGTTGTGGATGCTTGTCTTTTTGTTTTGCAATATGTAATTAGTTGTTTGTGTGTGTTGTTGTGGTGATATTTTTGTGCCCTGAAAGTTCGTTGCATGTGATTTAAATTGAATTGGAATGCAAAATTCGCAAAACTCGCCTGCTGTTTCAGTGGATTTTTTTCTCCCCATGAAAATAGGCACTGTAGTTTGGCTACCATCTTGAATCACATAAGTTCAATCTTGTACCCAATCAAATTTCTGCATCGTGAAGATGCACCCCTCTTCAATAATGTGCCGATTATCAAGCAACTGAGGGTACAGGCTAACCTGCTCCAGAATGAGGGAGAGTTATAATGCCCATCCAGCAAGGAATATTTGGCTGCCCTCAATCAGTGGCTTCCATGGTGAGTGTGATTTGTGTTTGTTTTAACTCTCTAGCAGTGGGGGGCACTTGATATAGTTATTAAAAAGCCACTATCTGTGGGTTTTTAATAATTGTTGCTGTGGGGATTGTTTTCTTGTTGATTGGATTGAAACGAGAAATTGTAGGATGCTACTGAGACGAAAGGAACAACAACAACAATCTTTATTTGCACATACATTCATATTTGCTTTAAACAAAAAAGTTACAAAATTGAATGTAATCATTAAAAAATAAAATTGGAGTAGTAGCTGCCTGGAATAACCATAAGGGCTAGAATAGCCAGGCAGCCAGGCAGCCAGTTAACATCAGCACTAAATAAAATTAGATTACAGGTCAGCAAGAAGATTGAAGCACAAATGCACACACAAGATCCATATTCAATGGGAAAAGCTGACACTTAATCATCAACTTTACCATGTTAATTTAAAACTTTCTTTGTAATAGTTTACATCGTGATTCTTCCTTTGGATATTAAAGTTAATTAGCATTTTGGCTCACATGTATTTATTAAACTTTGTACTTTGTGATCTAACTGAAGATTAGACTGTTTCTCAATCTGGATTGGAAGACGCAAATATAATATTTCTGCACAGCTTGAGTATGCTTCACTACTCCATTATTCCAAGGACAAAGAGTGCATATAAATTAAAATTAAAAAAAGTCTGAGTAACCCATACCGATGATTGAGAAAATAAATAATGATGCAGAACATAAAAATGTAGTTTTCAAGTAGAGTACAGATATAAATTTCAAATTTATTTCATTATAATAACTTACAAGCTTTCACCAAAGCCGCTCGAGGAATTGTCTAGTTCAATTCTCCTTCTCTTAGCTGAAGCAAATGGTGTGGAACTGCACCTAGAGGTCACAACCCACGTAGAAGAAAGCAGAGGGTACTTCGGATTCGACAAGTTACCATCCAAATGGTTATCTGTGTCCACAAATCTGCAAGAGAAAATCAAATATAAACCACATACGAATTATAAAGTCTGCAGTAAGCTCAAAGACTATCAATATAGCTGAATGCAACTGTTAGCTCGATTATAAATGGAAAAATTCATGTACAAGCTTACCTCGGAGATCGCAATGTTCGGTCCGTAAATGGAGAAGGAATTCTGCAAATTCACTATTAGTGGCTCCTTCGAAACCAAGAGTAGATTTTCTTAGGTTCCATAGGTCAAAAACTGAAGAGCAAAGTCTGATTTGCCAGACTGAACCCAATAAACGTAGTCTTCCTCTCAAAGAAGCCGCCATTGTACTGCATATCACCTTCTGTTTTTTCATATTACGAAGAACGTGCTTCACATGATCACCTAAAATATATCTAAACCTACTCTCTGATAACCACAGCTCTGAAATAACTTTCAACAAGCGATATTCAGCTTATAATGCAAAAAATGTAAACAGATTCAAAGAAAGACACAGACTTCCCGATTTTTCAACATCACATACCATATTTACCCGTGTATAATGCAATCCCATGTATAATACGCACCCTAATTTTTGACTACGTTTTGGGAAAAAAAGGTTGAATATAAGGGAAAGTGAATACACAAACCAAATGTAAATAGTATAAAACTCATTTGTTTAATAAAATTCCCTACTTTCCTGAAGGTAACAGGTGAGCTCATTAACGACAAATTATGAGGTTCTTTACTACTGGTATAAACATAAACAAAGCATAATATTAATTACAACAAATACCGGTAAGTCAATAAAACGTTTTATAAATTGTGACCTCACACGGGAAAACGTACACTAACGGATATCCGTTAAACGGATAAAAACGGACGGATAGTAAACGGATAGTTAGCGGCTTCCAGACCGTTTAAACGTTTTCCCATACCGTTTAAACGGATAAGAATTAATCATTAAACGGTAGGCCACAAGCGTTTAAACGGCAAGCGGAACTTTCAAATGAACAGCAAAAGCGTTTTAACGGCAACGAAAACTGTAAACAGATAACGAAGCGTTTAAACGGCAGGGTGATTAACGGATGTTCAAAGTGTCAAATGAGTAGAAAACCTTTCGCTCGAGTAGAAATAAAAAAGCAAACAGAACTGTCAAACTAAAACTAAAATCGTGTCTGCAGTCGAAAGCAAACTTTAAAATATTGAAGACGCTTGTACAGCAATCAAAACATGCGAATGGTGCTGGCAAAACTTTTGGCCAGGTAGATGGAAAACAAACAGTGAGCAAGAGCACGTGAAACTTTCTAGCAAATTCAAAATAACGTAAGCTTACGTATCGGCAAACAAAACTAAAAGCGTTTTACGGAAAGTAAAAGTTCAAAATAAGCATGGAAAACGTTTTATGGAAATCAAAACAAGAAAAGTAAAAGTTAATTATACAGCAAAGAAAACTCCCGACTGATATCGAAAGAATAATTACTCTCGGCAAGAAAAACTTTAAACCAAAACCGATTAATAGACGAAAGTTACACTGCGATCGTGACGAATGTTGTTCACATGTCAAATTGACCTTACCTGCTTTCTTGAAACTTTCACTTTCTTCGCGATCCATGGCTCTCAGGTTTTGGTTTTTTCAAAATTCTTGCGTCTGTAATTTCCGATATATATCTTCATTGCACAGCCCTACAGGCAGAAAGTGCCCTTATCTTTCGGAGAAAATTTTTCTCGGAAATATAGTCCGAGCAACAGTCCAGGGTACTGGTGCATGCGCATGAAGTCGCTCTAAACTACGGTCCAGGCTCCCGCATTGCACAACTTTTTCTCGGCCCCCTCGTGTTTCAACAAAAATGGCGGCTGACGAGGGTGAGTTTTCTGGAGGCTTTTTGCAAACAAACTTTCAGGGCTACTACAAGTGCTCTGCCTGCCACGTTCTAGTGCCAGATGTAGAAAATTTATTGCAGCACGTATGTGCTGCATATAAAAGTAGTAGGTAAAAATTCTGTATTGTATTTGTATTCTGTTTGAATAAAAAATCTTGAAGGAGTTTTTGCATTGGGCTAACCTCCTAACTTCCTTTTCTAGAAGTACTTTTATTCTTAGTTTTTATTTGTATATATAATTTGCTTCTCGAATAAATAAAGTGTGTATGTATTTATGTATGTAGCTTTTTTTGCCGGTATAACATTTCCAGCGTGTAAACTGTTGCATGAACAACCCTGAAAAGTTCTTTTGTAATTCTTCGTTCACAGGTGAAGTTTCTAGCACTGTAAACCTAGAACGATGAGAGGATGCAGATGTCAGACTTCTCATAACCACATATGCCGATAAGCATTAATAAGCATGGGAAATTCCCTAAGATTCTGTTTCACCGATTTTCTGACATAAACAAACAATAATTATTCTGAATCAAAGCTGACTGACGAAAACTGAACAATTTGCGGTTTGAAACAACTCAAGCCCTCCTATCATCCAACCGAACTGTTGCAATCAGACTTATAGCTCGCGGTTCGTTTGGGTGTCAGTACCACGCGATACAGACAAATTGAGACAACTTAATAAGGAAAAAAACAGGAACATGTATTTATTCATATTAATATCAAATTCAGTGACATCTTTGCCACTACATTACTTCACAAACTACGTATATCCCTGCGTCCCTGTCCGTTAAAAAACTTACTGGAACGACACTTTGCGTTTATTCTGCCTTTGAGGTCTCTCCAAACCTTATCTTTCTCTGGTTCAGAATTCGCAGGGAACTTCGTAAAAACTAGAACTTTCAAAGCATTAAGTTTAGTTCCGTCCAGACAATCTTTTCCGTGTGTGCCGTCAGTATTACTGTTCGCTAGTTCTTCTCTGGTAAAGAAGTAGGGTAGCAACTTCAAAGTGCACTTATGACGTTCGCTTTCTCTAGCAAGCATCTGCTGGACTTTGCTGACTTTACTTGGTGTAACGCAAGTGGAGATAAGTTCTGGTCTAACATCAGCTAGCTGAGATGTCACTGTGTTTGGCGAAGGTGTCACTGCTGCTGGAACGCGCTGCTGGGGAGGTGTTCCTGGATTGTTCAAAGTGCTGAGTATGGCTTCTGGAAAGCTAGGGTCACCACAGACTGTAGCTAAGGTTTCAGCATCGATGGTTGGTAGGTCATCAGATTCGCTTAATGAGGGATCAGAAGTTGGGTCTGTCAGCGCGTTAGCGCTGTTAGGAGCACCATAGTTGACAGATCCGTTGAACTAGAAAGAAAAGCAAAAAGGTATGATAAACACAATAGCGGAAAGCAAAGCTATATTTCCCAAATTTCACTATTTTTCCAATTTTCTTTTTTTATTTTCTCGCTATATAATAAATGTTACAACAGCCATGCAAAAAGTTATGTTACATGTATATCAGACGAAAAGTGCTGGGTGAGGCTTCCGGGAAAATACATTACCAGAATTGCTTGAACAATAAACTATTAAAATTTGCTCACCAAAGAACCGGCCGTTTGCGCCTCTAACAATTCCAGGCGATCGTCAATTTTGGTGAATGCAGCTGACATTTTTTCTTCAATGGCTTTTACAGAGTCATTCATCGCCTCCATCATCTGTAAGGAAATACATAATATTAATGTCTTATTACATTTTGCTTTTACCCACTATTCTCAGAACCATGTGAAACTAATGTATTTTAAAAGAACAGTCAACGGATAAACAACTTTCGCCTTTCTTTAAATCCTCAGATGGGTCTGCGATCTTCTAAATTTTTGCAGTTTGTTCACCGTGTTCAGCTTATTCCCCAAGCCAGACAGAAAACTCTTAAATAAGTCCAACAATTTGGTACTTTCAGTTACTTTCACTTCTAAAGTTAGAGTTAATCTTTGGCTTAAACAAAATTTTGTGAATTTTACAGGCTTTAATCGAAATTATTCACGAGAGAGGAAAACAGAAATTTAGCTAACCTTAAACAGTCTTTCTTGGCTTTCAAGATGGGTTCTCACAGTCTCGGCATTATCCTCCTTGAGTTTTACAAGTTGGCTCCTCAGGCGACAGCATTCGTCAGTCTTAGCATCGAGTTGCTGTTGCAAGCGGCTGACCTGATCCACAGACTCATCACCAGCATCTGATATCTCTATTGTTGGTTCCTCGATTGTCGTCGATTTCTTACTCTTGACAAGTTAGGCAAAGATCAGTCATCGGTTTTGCGACAATAACGCTGGGGTGGAATTGTTGCCATAAATCGATAAACTTGGAATAACAGACAGCCTGCTTTCCTGCCGCCTTGCACGCACTTTCAAAAGCGTGCCAAACGCCCATCTTCGTTTCATGTGAAGAAAGCAGTTTAATATCGTCGTCTTTGTAGCCGGGGATCCTTCCAGGGAGTGAAATGGCATTTTCCTCAACATAGTTTGCCAGAAATACTTTAACATCTTCTACTAGAGCATGAGGAAGTGTATTAGGTGGCAGTCTCTTGCAGTTTCCATGATTTCTCCTTGACAAGCCGTTATCCTCGTAATGCTCCTTTAGTCTTCGAAAGCGTGAGTAGCTTAAACCATACAACTTCAAAAACATTTCTCTGCAAATAGGTTTAGATTGGAAAAGGAAGTTGCATCGAGGGCTTCTATTCCTTTTTTCTCCAACTTGCTCACTGCGAGAGACAGCTTGGATGTTTGCCAAAATAACCAGGTCAAGTTCGCTTGAAGACAACTCGAGGCAATTATTCAAATTTGACATGACCGTTTCTTCGGTAAACTGGGACAAACAAGGACCATCTCTAGGACCGCGGGAACATTTACAGCCGTCTTGTAAGAATTTCCTTACACTGGCAGACATCTGAGTTTCATTTTCGCAACGCTCAAAACCATTTTCGTCTTCTCCTTCCATCGTTCTTCGAGAGTATACATGCAACACGTGAAAGCTGTTGTAAACAAATGCTTGTTGCTATGACGAAGCATCGCGCGCATTTTCCTGGGCACTAGACAGACTCACTGACCCACACGTCACGTGGAGTTTTCTGATGAAATGTTTCCCAGTTATTCCCGGGAGTTCTTGTTTGAAATCGCTTGAGGACAGTTTGGAGAACGAATAATTTATATTGACTAAGGAAAAAACGGAGAATGTGTCTAGAAATGTTTACTATTATATCAATCGAACACGTTCCGAAGACCCGGCGAGAAGGGCTTCAGTGGGAAGGTTTAGCGTTCACCGGTAAGTCAAAGCTAAATAAATGATGTTTATCACTTCAAGATGTTTGGATTTATTGCACAACTTAAGTTTGTACGTGAGTGAAAATCTAACCTTCGAAAAGGCGTCCATAAGAATCGACGTTGCCTACTAAACTACGGGGAAATTTCTAGTGAAGTAATGCAAATAATTTTTCTCGGTAAATTTTAGGGTTGAGCTTAATTACACGGATTACGAATCTTTGCCATTCAGACCTTTCACTTGCAGGTTGAAAGTTTGAAGGGGTTCACATACAATGTAAGCAGTTCAAGTTTTCCGTTTAAGACCATTTTCTTCATCTGATAACTCGGTTTCCTTTTAAACGTTGTTATAAACGGATAGCGGTCGTTTAGACCGTTTGTTAGGTCAATAAACGGATATCGGTACGTCGTGGCCGTTTAAACGGTTCGTTTAGGAAACACCGATTGATAAGCTGATATCGCTGCCGTTAAACGGTAAATTTTAAACGCTCCCGTTTGCCGTTTTAACGCTTTTAGGTTATAAGATAAACGGATGGCCTTACCGTTTAAACCGTTTGGTAAAGACGTTAAACGGATTTTATGAAGCGTTTAAACGGATATTAAACGGATACTAAACGCTTTTATCCGTTAAACGGATATCCGTTAGTGTACGTTTTCCCGTGTGAGGTCACAATTTACTTTAAATTAACTCTTCCCTGATGAAAGTTCGACAAAAAATTCGTATTTACAACCTCTGAATACTTGATAAGCTGTATTACTAATCTTAAAAATAAGTTATCTTAATAACTGGTACTCAGTTCGTGATCAGTGTTCAAAACTCAACTCTGCATTCGAAGAATTAAACATCAAATCCTTTGAAGTCTCACTCTTAGTCAGACTCGAACATTTCTCTAACGAAAGAGTCATCATCGATAAGTTCCTCACTGTTTTCACACACAAGATCATCTTCTGATCCATCCAGATTGTTCGTTATTCCACATTTGAGAAAGGAAGATTCAACCATCTCTGCAGGAATGTCATTCCATGCTGCGGCAATCCATGAAACAATCAGTTCTTTAGAGAGTTTTTTCTGGCGGCCACTTGCCCTGAATTTGCGCATTCCATCCACCATCCACTCCATCCATCTTTTTCACACTCAATCCTTAAAAGGTTTGTTTAAGGCAACATTTAAAGGCTGCAAAATTGATGTTAATCCACCCGGAATTACTGCCAAGTTTGTGTTCTCTCTCACAAATGCCGCTTTCACACTTTCGGTGACGTGAGCTTCAAATGCATCTTAAACTAACAGACTTCTTTGTCTCCCCAGGCCACCATGTTGTGCACGCCAAACTTTCTGAACTCATGTCTTCATGCCTTCAGTGTCCATCCAGCCTTTTTCGTGGGCGGTAATCACCACTCCATGCTTGTTTGCAACCTAGGGCACAGTTTTTCCCTTGAATATCACCATTGGTCTCAACTTCGATCCGTCTCCAGCACACGCCAACACAACAGTTACATGATTCTCCTCATTCCCGGTCGTTTGAGTCTTGATAGTTTTCTCTCCCGTGTTGCTGATTGTGCAGTTTGGCGGCATATCAAATGTTAGAGGTGTCATCCATGTTTGCAATAACATATAGTGGATAGTTGTGCTCTTTGTGAAAATTTATCATGAAACAATGGAATCTGACAATTTTTTCTTTGTAATCTTCTGGAAGTTGCTGAGCGAGGGTTGTCTTCTGTCAAAGCGAGAGGCTATTCCGCTTCATAAAACGCTTGCATCAGTGGTTTCCTGCCTTGAAGTGCCCGGCTGGAATCCCGTACTTTTCATCCTTTGCCATTTCGAGGGCTTTTAACCACACAAGCGATGACAGAATTGCTAGACCATTGTTTCTTTTCTCTTTGATCCAACCAAGAAGATCAGTCTCAAGTCCTGGCCATGCAGCTTTCTTCCAATGATTTGCACGCTTAAGTTGAGGCATCTTCTCTAGGTTCTCTTTACTTTTTCCCACAATCTAATGTTGCTCTCTGAAATTCCAAACTTTAGTTCAGCAGCGCAATTTCCATGTTGTTTCTTGAAATTGATGATCCGTAATTTATCTGACACAGTGTAACTTTAATGCTTTGTTCCGGTGAGTTTCAAAGCCATGGTGATGTTGTGATCTCTATTAAAAGTGATTGTTTAGTTGATAGTGTCGTTTACTTAAGTAGTTTATTCCTTAGTTACGTCTGTTATTGGTTACTTTTCAATTAAAAACCAATGATATTGAGCGAAATTCAGTCTTTGTCTGTATGCTAATTAAGCCAATGAGTCTAAACAAAGGATTCCTATATAATACGCATCTCATATTTAAAACCTACTTTTGGGGAAAAAAGTGCACATTATACATGGGTAAATACGGTAATTGGCCGCCAATGCTCACAGTGCGCAATGCATCCTGGCCCAAACTGGGTGTTTAAGGTGACACTGATAGTGAACAAGTGCCATGAATGAAAGATCAAAACAACTTTAATAAGAGAGTTAAAAAATATGTGAAACGGTCAAAACGGAAAAAAATGGACTAAGCAATGCACCCTCTAAGATTCAGCCAGTGGATAACATTAGTGTGGGGTTTGCAGATCTGAACTTATCACGGCCCAGTTCTAGCTTCTCACTGCCGTCGCACTTCTCTGAGATGTGCATCATTTGTGGTCTGAAAGGTGCTGGGAAGGTACGTGTGGGCCTTCGGGTCCATTCTGTAGCAGCCTCCTTTGCAAGACAGAGAGAAAGATGGATGGATGGATGGATAGATGAATGGATGGGTGGATGGATGGATGAATGGATGAATGGATAGATCTGAAGGGGCCACGGCCCAGTTCTGGCTTGTCAATGCCGTTGCACTTCTCTTGGGCACGAGTCAACATACATTTGGACTGGCTCTGAAAGGTGCTGGAAAGGTAGTTCTGTGCCTTCGCGTCCATTGTTTTGCATCCTCGTTCTATGATTGCACCAGGCACTGTGGATGAGATACTTAGGTCCATGATTAGGTACAACAATATGATATGTTATTCATCAAAAGACTAAGATAGATGGACGGATGAATAGAACCCTTTACTTAAATACGGCATTTTATCAAATTGAAATATTCAGCAATGATAAAATTTGGTCTCATAAAACCTGTTGGCAATACAAGTTACGAATTTACTAGTAAAAAGCCTAATTTCTAGAACTAGTTTTGCTGGTGTTCAAGTCAGTAAAAATTTTGAGAAATGCGTATTAAAATATTGTTGCCAGTAAAGCTGTATTTCCAGCTTGATATTGCTTGTCTGGGGAAGTTTGGTTCCTTCAGTAGGTTTGTTAAACCTTACTGTGATGCCCACCACGTTTATTACAGAGGACAACATTATTTTGACATAAGTGGCACATCAAATCTGGATGAACTTTAGCACCTTCTAAAGACACATGTTATGATACGGCCACCCAAGAAAGAGGTGAGTTTTAAACACTTTAGGGTGACACTGATTGTGACCAAGTGCCATGAGTGAAAAATGAAAAGAAATTTAACAAGAGAATTAAAAAATATTTGAAATGGTCAAAATGGAAAAAAATGGACTAAGCAATGAGCCCTCTGAGATTCAGCCAGTGGATGCCATTGGCATAGGGTTTGCAGATCTGAACTTATCACGGCCCAGTTCTAGCTTCTCACTGCCGTCG
>JAHPZR010003820.1:45000-63237 GCA_019787425.1 Platygyra sinensis
CTATTCCAATAAGAAGAACCCTGTCAAGCTAAAATATTGTGAAACGTCAAGTTCCTATAGGGTCTTTTATCTGATGAGACTAAAACCTCAGAAGTTAAGGTAATTTTTAATTTTGGAATATGATCACATCAAATGAACACCAAGAATAGGTCTACATGAAATATCAAGGATGCTTAGCAATAAAGTGATTTTCATGGCAACTGGTGCCTGCAGCCCTGGAGAGTTTAGTATATCATGACAAAACATGGTTCTGTATAATTGAGAGTTAGTAGCATGTTTCAGATTAAGCATGATCTGTGGACAAGATCTTCACGGCAATTCACTAAGTCATTTTGTTGCGTTGACATGTCTATCCAAAACTTAACATTGGCTGTTGTTGGACAAAAACAAAAGTGGAGTTTCAAAACCTTTTCTAGCAGCACAGATAAACCAACTAATTAACTCAACATTTGTTGTTTGTTTTTCTGTCACTTTCAAAATGATGTACGTCTTTCACCTGGAAAATTAAACTTTCTGATCATCTTGAATTGTTTATTTCTTTGGGTAAAGGGTTCTTTAAAAGATTTTAATTTTCTTGATGTAAAGCCGTAGGTAATAGCCAGTCTTGGGTAGATACAACTCACTTCACTTCACAACTCACCCACAACTACAAAGTGAATAAGACACAAGTTGATTGTGACAATAAGTGCATTTTTATTTACATGTTTATTTGGTTCCTTTGCACTGTTTCCTTTGTAAATGTGCCATATCAGAGGAAATATATTCCCATTTCATCTGGAACTTAACTTTTTATTTAGATTTTTTCCAGTGTGATAAGAGCATGCTAGTTTGTTTCAGTTTGAATTAACATGTTTGTTCCTTCTTGAAATTGGTATTTGCAATAGCTTCATTGCTGTGACAAATGGATGAAGTTGTGTTTATATTGACAATGTTATGTCAAAGATGCCTATTGAGTGCTCAGCCTAACCTTGCAGAGAGGGCAGAACCTGAAAGATCTGACGGAAAAGATACATAGTTTATTGGGTTTTTCCACAATTGTATTTGTCACAGAGAATGATTATTGGTTGGAGGGTTATAGAACATTGTTCAAGTTGCCCTATCATTTATAACAAATGTTATCTACGGTATATACCAGAGTACTGTTCTCTACTATGTTTGTCATATGGTTTAATATTTAACTGCCTTTTTAGAGCATGGTTTCATTTTCATACTTAATTATCCTTAGAACAAAAGCACAATAAGACAAATTGCTCATTCCTGGAGTCAGTGAGAAAATTTTGAACTAACCATGGATTTTCTTCTGGCACTGTTTTCAGGTTTAGGCACTGTAAGTGATAATATCGGTTTCCTGGACACTAAAAAACATAAAAAAATAGTAATGTTGTGGAATGTTAATCTCATAATGTATTTGAAACGTTTAGAAAAGAATGTCATAAAAGCACTGTTCTATCTAAAGCTCTTGTTGCTATGGTTCTTGTAAGCAACCCAGCTAAAAGCCATAAACAATAATAGCAATTATTATGAGTGTGTGAGTGATGGCCAAGAGCTCTAGTTACCATCACTGTTATTGGCCGTTCTGAAATTCAGCAGGGGGCTGGGGCGAGTTTCAAATTTTAACCAATCAATTAACTGGCACCATCACATGAAAGAGCATGTTGAGATTGGTCATTTGACAAGTATGATGATTTAAGGGTGAACAGAGACCAAGTTATGGACTTTGAAATATGGTTCAAAATCCATACAAATGTCTAATTTTCAGACAGCGTCCCCCAAAACCATCTAAACACTTAAAATTTCTTATCAATTCTGTGACAAGCATAAAATCCCGTCATTCACCTACTACTTGAAAGAAACTGAGATGAAAATTGCTATAATTGCCCATTTTAAACAGTACCACGGAAATCATAAACATTATAAGAGTTTGTATGATTTTGGGGGATGCTGTCTCAAAATTAGAGGTGTTTGTATGGATTTTGAACCATATTTCAAGGTCCATAACTCGGTCTCTGTTCGCCTAAAAGCATCATACTTGGTCAAATGACTAATCTCGACATGATCTTTCATGTGGTGGGATCAGTTTATCGATTGGTTAAAATTTGAAACTCGCCCCAGTCCCCTGCTGAATTGCGGAACGGCCTACAGATTCTCATCGTCATCACTTACGAGAGGTTTAACATCAACAGTGACG
Organism: Platygyra sinensis; assembly: GCA_019787425.1. NCBI lineage: Eukaryota > Metazoa > Cnidaria > Anthozoa > Scleractinia > Merulinidae > Platygyra > Platygyra sinensis. Next base: position 47,189 of record JAHPZR010003820.1, read on the forward strand.
TTATTTAATGTTTCTAGTGAAAGTCAGTTGATTTCAGTATTTTGTGGAGCTCTCTTATTAGCACAGCACTTCCAGTAGTGATTAACCCAATGACGCCTGTGCCGCCCGTAACCGCCCGTGACGAGCCTTGGCCTTCCTTGCACTTCTGATGTCATCATTTTTGACCAAAATTGGCATCATCTATACTCAACTTCTGCAGAGGGAAAAGATCTTTCCAATGATGCCTAGATCAGAGTGATCGGCCTAATGGAGCCTGAGATATGCACAAAAATGCTCAAAAAGATGATTGAAAAACTCGGAGCAAAATTTCCTGCCACTACACCTAGCTGATCCATGGTAAAAATTGGCCGCCTCGATGACTCTTTCTTAGAAATTTTTTAACCACAAGCAAGCCCAGTAAAAGGTCAATCCCTGCAGCGGAAAGAAAAGAAAAGGAGAAAAAGGAGAGAAAAAAAATCGAAAAGCCTAAAGACGTAGGCCACCTTCTCAAAATTTTGATTTCTGTGCATGCACAAGCCCAAAGTTCGTAAAACGTGATTTTAGTAGCAAGAAGGGCTTGCTGTCGTTCTACGAATGCATTTTCGACCAGATTAAAGCTAATTTGGCCGAGATCCAGTCTCGAAACCACCAAAATGTCCATAAAATGCATTTTTGGCAAAATGTTCCAGGAGTCAATGGGTTAATATCCTTAAGAATCCCTTATTTTAGAGTACTGTTAACTAATAAATGCTGGAAGTATGTTCATGTAAGTCATAGTTACCTTTTCTTCTATTTTCCGTTTTCTGTTGTCGCAGATGACCATGTTATCCTCCTCCTGTTTGAATGATTGTAGACAAATTTGGATTTAATTACCATTTCTCAGCAGTCCACAGAAATAGTTTTGTTAATTATTGAAACATTAAAAATGACATAGGGACATTTACAGTATAGTATTTTTGTCTTTACGGATCCCAGAAAACAAAAAAAGAGTCTATTTAAGCGAGGGACTCGATCAAGGGCAATGTTGGTTACGAGGCATTGTTTCTTTGTAGCTTAAGGGAAGTGAGTGTAGGCAAACATAGGCTAAGGGTTACACTGTTTTAGAATATTGGAGACATCCGCTACAGATTGAAGTCTTAAGTATTGCTTGTACATTTATGAATGATTAGTACCAGTGCATTTGCATTTTTTATTATTTATAACAACTTTCACATACCTTTTTGCAACAACAGTACTGGTACTCTGCAACATTCTCTATGACTGCAAACAAAAAGGGAATTGTATCAGAAATAACATTGGGAGCATGTACGGCTAACTTGCACCGTTCGTATTTTTAGATTGTAGATGTGTGTATCACATGACTTGTATATTACAAGTCTAGGTATGATCCATCTTGATTGTATAGCATGTTTTTTTTTGTAGCTTGACTACCAACAAAGGACAAGAATTAGAATACTCCATGATCTATGCCAAACAAAACACTGTCATTTCTTGTATTATTTAATCTCCAGATATTAGTTCACAGATCCTGTTGTCACTTTCAAAGCAAACTTGAATTGCAGTTGAATGAGGTTCCTTTATTTTTTGCAGTTAAATTCGAGTTGTAAATTCCTGATGATTATTTTCATTCTCTTTGGCTCTATGTTGTTATCTGGTGACCGTTTTTTTCCATTTACAGATCTGTTGAATTCTTCTGCTGTTTCATATTCCACTGGTGAAAAGCAAACATGAAAGCATTATTATTATTATCAATTAACAAACTAAGTTATTTTGGCCTGACATTCTTAACTTCTCATCATTGGTATTTCAGTTCTCCAGTTACACTGTGAGTCCTCAAAGGGTAGGGGTCTCTTACACAAGAAAACATAAATGCTGTTTACTCCTCTGTTTTAAATATACTCTAAGAAATGCAGTTCCTGACAGCGAATTATCATAATTATAAGCCTTCTCCAAAAATTTGGTTTAAGAATTACTCATTCCTTGACAATTAACCAAAACTGTAACTTGTAAAATGTGGAAAATGCAGAATGGAAACTACTCAATCAACAAATGGCAAAGTTTTCTAATAGGTTAGCATTCAGTATGTACTAGTACATTGTTTGGGTGTTCAATTTGGTGATAATCTGTTGTTACAATTCATTTTCCTTTGTTGTGAAGTAATGTTCTCATATGTTAAATCTTTTTCAAGTGGCTCGGTTCCAGTGGTCACACTCTGAAAAGGTTTTTTTTTGTTTAGAGCATACAGGGAAGCTTAGCAGGTTATACGGTCTTTTCCTTTCATAAAAATTGAATACATACCTGATTTGGGAGATTTTTTAGCCTTCACAGTGTGTGTTTTTGTCTTTGATCTTTCATTTAAAGTTCTGGATAAATCTTCGTTTATTGGATCACATTCAACTGGTGGAAATCAGAATTGGTTTGATGCATTTATATCTAAAAATGTTGCAAATTCATGTAGGATTTTGATCTGTGTGCAAATCATTTCAAGATGATGTATTGCCCATAATATATATATCCTTGTTACTGATTAACCAATGAAAATGTTGTCTAATTAATTTCACTCACCAACTAATAATCCAATACCACTATCATTCAATCCTGGTGACAGTGGTGCAGCTGTTGGCAATAACAACACATTTGACACTGCAGCGGATTGTGATGGCACTGCAGATGGTGGTGATAACACTGCTGTTGACGTTAACCGCACTACGGCTGGTGGCAACACTGCAGCTGGTGGGGATGGCAATGCAGTTGGTGGCAACTGCGCTGTAGATGATGGTGCCTGTACTGCAGCAGCTGTTGGCGAGGGCACTTCAGCTGGTGTCGATGGCATTGCAGCTGATGAGAACACTGCAACTGGTGGTGAGGGCAATGCAGTTGTTGGCAACTCCACTGCAGATGTTGGTGACTGTACATCAGCTGGTGGCGATGGCATTGTGGCTGGTGGCAACACTGCAGCTGGTGGAGACAGTGTTGTGGCTGTTGGAGCCAGTACATTAGCTGGTGGTGACGGCACTGTAGCTGATGTTGACTGCTGTGTATCTTTTGATTTGGTGTCAATCAGTCCGAAATTTTAGAAATAGACAAAAAATTTGTAAAGATTTTCGACAATTTCCTATTTTCGCACTTGAATCATCACTAAGACTGGTTTGTTTTTATTGCCATAAACTAAAATTATCAGGTTTAGTACGTCCGTGATGGTTGTTTGGTTTGTAAATTCTCTTATTATTCATTCAAAACATTTTCCGGTTTCTGATTGGTTAAAACCACAATGACATCAATAGTGTAGCCTGCTGCAGATTATTGAACCGTTAACAGAGAAAACCTGGGGTGAGGTTGTCTTATGTTTGGTGAGCGGAGAAACAAAGCGTGAAATGGGGAAACTCTTTTAAAAACGGGGAAATATTTTGCATGACTAATAAAGCAATTATTGAATTTGGCTTTTGTAGGATATCAAGACTTCTGCAGATCTCGGAGGGTGTTATCAACCTCGGCCTTCAGCCTCTGTGGATAACACCCTCCTTGATCTGCAGAATTCTTCATATCCTACTCAGCCTCATTCAATAATTGCTAATTATTTCAAGCAATTTGTCATGTGCACTGACTACGTAAATAAAATAAGGGAGCAAGCAATAATTACATGTTGAAAACTCCTCCCTTGCCTCTGGTCTGAATGCACTGCGTTTAATTAAAACACAGTTTCTAAAAACTGTAGTATCCTTAGCCCCTTTCAACCTGGGAATGGTAGTACTGTCCTCGTCGACATTAAACACCTGCTTGACCTTTGTTGTCACCCCAATAGCATGGTTCTTGATGTCTTGTTTTATTCGGTCTTGAGGTGCCATGGTGTCCAGGCCATGGTTGCGTAGCTTTACCAAGAAGGGGCTCAGTGCCACTGCAATTCCATTGCACTTCTTTTCCCCTTGATCCGGTGTTTTTAGGGTGAATGAAATGTTAGGATTTATGCAGGTCAAAAGCTGAAACCATCGAAAAAATTAATCGTATTAAAATGCTTCTTGCGGCGGGTTTTTTTTATTGAAACCATTATTTTTTTCAAACATTACATTATATACAGGAATTTTCAATTTATTGTGCAGTTGTAGCACAGGAGAACTTCATGCTAGCCCACATATAGAGCACCCTCCCATATTGTCTTATCCATATGTATCCACATATGGAATGTCTCATCTAGATGTGGATATGTGGGCTAACATGAAGTTCTGACCTAGCACAGCTTGATTATTTTTTAATAAGCAAAAACCAAAAGGTGGCAATGAAGTCAGTATTCAGTTGGGCAAATGCAATACAGGGACATAATAATTACCAAAATGTTCCCATAAAATTAACTATATTCCAGGAACCATGTTTTGAAAAGTCCGAGTATGCATGAAATGCTCTATAGTATTACACATTTGGATCACTGCCATGTTGTTAACACAATGCTTTTTTAAGTGCTTCTAAAAACATGAAAGGAAAACAAATAAAATTTTCTTTGTAAGACATATTAAAGGTTAGCAATAAATGTAAATGAAAGAGGCAAAATGTCTCTTACCTTCCCTCTTGACAAGGCCTCACAGCGAAGGCCTTGCATTACTAGAGCATTAGTTTCGTCGTTTAGTCTCTTCTCAAGACTTTTAAGAACACCCTTCTTGGCCATTGTGAGGCTGTTGCGCGTTGCGCAGTTGTCTTTATCTACATAGTAGTCTACAAAAATGTTCACCGAGCGTATCTGGATCTCAGCAGGACACCCAAGCTTCCTAGAACTTTGTAGACGGACGTGAGTTTTAGTTGTGTGATCGTGAGATACATTTAGCTTCAGTTTTGCAGCCTCCAAGCCCATCTTAGTGAAAAGGAATAATAAAAAAATAGTAAACTGTATTAATTCAGTTATTGCAATGCAGTCTCCATTTCGATTAATATCCTCATTGGTGTGGTAAGCTGTCAAAACGTTCCTGGGATAGGGCCGTCAACAGGCTGGATGGGGGGTACTTCCATATAATTTCAGTCTGGGCTTGTGCCTAGTCTTCTGAATCTATCTGAGACGATCCTGCTCTATACAAGACAAAATTTAGTCAAATGTTTACATTTCTGTGAAAGGAAAACAAGATGTGAAAAGAATGGTGGCCTAAAATGCCCCTTAATTAATACGTTTGTTGTGAAACCAAAAAAAAAAACCCTTTTATGAATGCAACGTTTTTTGATGAGTGGGTTTGGAAAATTTTTTTTATTATTATATTATTTCAAATATGTTGGCTTTGCTTGTGTTTCTTGACTCTTTTTGCTGCCGGAGCATTTTAACCAGCAGATGGTGAATGGCTTGCAGAAAAAAGGAATTGGTACGCCGCCGCGATTGTGTTCAAAGACTGGACTAGGTTCAAAGCCTGAAAAATCAATTTTGGTGCCAACTGAGTCAGGGAAAAATTTCTTGCATTTTGAACAGCCTATATTTGAACCATGGCCAGTAAATCCGCAAACCTTTCTTGCTGTAGGAATGTCACTGCCAACACAAAGAAGAGCAGCATGGAATTTGGCATTTGCAGTCGACCCATGTGCCTTGATACTTATGCCATCCTTCCACAGCACATTCAGTTCAGCCACCAGGGGCTGTAAGTATGAATTAATGTTGTGTTTTGGTTCATGGGGCCCAGGGATCACACCAATTAAGAAGACATTTTCTGGTTTAAACCTTTCAGCTCTGGGAAGGTTCATCAGAACCATGTAGAACACTCCTACACTATACACTGAATGCTTGAAAGGCTGAAACCAGTCAACATTACGCATGATGGCATAGTTCCTGGATGCTGCTAAATATGGTTTAACGCCCACATACTGCCATTCCTTCCAGATACGTCCATCAAAAATATCTGCCAGGAATCCATCAGGGATGTCTCTGCTTTGCCATAATTCACATTTATTAACAAATCCTGGCCTTTGAAGGAATTAACGGAGATTGTCAATGATGCTGTTGTAACAGTACACTTTGTGTGGGTAGAGCTTAATTACCCTACTCTTCAAGGAAACTTCTTTTAAAAGTGGCTCACCACACTTGGCATGACGGAAATGTTGCCGATGGTTTGGAAACTGAACAAAAGTGCACTTCTTTGTTACTTTTCGACCACAAACCACTTCATAGCAGTCATCAAGATTGTACAAAGTGTGACACTTCGGGCACACAACGTATTTAATAAATCTGTCTTTGTCCAGTCCCAGTTGCTGCAAAGTAAATGGACTGACTTTGGGAATAGCACAGCAAAACTTGCAACAACTGGAAAGATTGTACCCATGGAATCAAACATGGCCCTCCAAAAAAGTAAGTAGTATTTCCAATGCATTGTCAGATAATGAAGAAAATGACGACCAAAGGCACAGGAGAATCAGCAGCCAACTAAGAAGATGCTTAAAACTTTTATTAACTCTTGATGTGTTGCTAACATCCACAGAGGGTATTTGACCCTGATCTTGGGGGAAGTCTGTATCAACATCCTCACCAGGTAAATCCCAAACTTCATTAATTAGTGCTTGTGGCATCCTTTCATAAGTAAAGTCGTGTTCTGAATCACTGTCATCAAAACCATGAACTAAATGGTAATCTTCTTCCTCAAGACTGTGTATAGGAACAACATCCAAGGCTGTCAAGTTTAAAAGAGTTATGTAATTGTTATTCTGTGAATATTTTTCAAAAGGCATACACACTTTGCTACCTTTTAGCTGCAATGCATTACCTTGTTTACCTTGATTGACAAATGAACCCTGGTTGTGAGTTGTTGATTATTGTGCATCATCAAACTTTATACATGCCAGGTGCAGCCACTGAATAAAAATCGACATTGGAAATCAACTGATTAAATAACTATAAAATTATATTAAGATCAGTCACCGGTTGCAATCAATTGATATCTGCAATGGCTAATAATCCATAACTCACAAAATAATTTCTTTATTGATTGCCATCAATTAGCAAAAATCGATACCAATCAATAATGTCAGAAATATCGATTATTATCAGTGGTAAAAAAATTGACAACAACCTCCCAGACTATTCAGAGATGGCTTTGTTATTGTGTAAAATAATAACTGGTCAGGAACAACATGAGAGGTTCATCTTCAGCATGCTACTAGATCATATTTTTCCTTTTGGCCTACTCCGAGTTCTATTCTTATGTTTGCTCCCTAATGCAACTGAATGACTAAAATCACTAGAACACTACTGATTCTGTTGTTTATTTTGCTTCCTCTGCCAACACTTCAATGAGACTGGAGGATTTTACGCTGCTACTCTGACCTGATCTTTTTCATGTGTCGTAAACTAGCAATGAAAGATTTAAAGTGCCTTTGAAATGAAATTTTTGCCTACTTTTTTTATTCTAAAATATTGAAGTCTATGATCCTCTGGTTCATAATTTTCGAGTTTGGGCTTCAGACAGTTTGCTATTTTCTTTCACCAGCGTCACAATAGTGCCTTGCATGACACTAATCATGCCTTGAATACTTTTAAGGGTATTGTGTATATCTTTAAGGTTGGCTCAGTTGGTGGCGTTTCTGATTCCTCTTGAATGCATTAAATAGTTTCTTGGTAGAACAAGGAGTCCGCGATGTTTTATTCACCATGTGCTGATTTGTTATCGGGCGACACACTGCTACCACTAACCACACTTTGTTTCACACTTTCTTGCCATTAGAAGATATCTTTTAAAATAAAGCCGGAGAAGATTCGGAGAGAAAAGATATACTCTAACTTTCCTTTCTGGGCAGGTGATGCTGCTGAGCTTGGTTACTCGCGTCCGATCATCACCGCATCTGAGTCCATATCTGTGTCTGTCTATGGTGTTGCCTTCAGCAAACAATGTTGTAAATGCTTTCTTTTGTTTTGTTTTAAGCGCCATTACTGCAGTATCCAAAACCCAACCATCCAGACAGACGCTTTGAAAACGTGGATGCGAAAGTAACATACTAGTCATCTTTTTTAACTTCTGCCATTCTTTTATGACATCTATCAACTTCCATGCAACATCTACATTCCTCATGCTGGACAACAAACAATTTATACACTTGCACCTAATAAGCTATGTATGGGTAAATTCAATATAACATTACAGTTGACACCATAAATATAAATAAACTTGAAATACCTAATAACTAAAAATACCACTTTGATCTTTTTTAACTTTTGGTAATAGACCAAATTACAGAAATTTTAATCGTGCAATATGTGCGAAACAGACATGTGGCAAGTTGTCTCCTTTTCCAGGATCTGAAATAATGTTTTGTTCTTTGCCTGCTAAAATAGATGCAGCGCCATTGTACTGTCTTGCTCATATGCTTAAGGGAACACAAATAATCCCACAATTCTCAAGTGGCACACGTAAAGGGGTCGTCGTTACCTCATGCTTTGAGTTTGATTTATCCATGTCAATTGGAAGTAAGTCCTCTGTTTTGAATGAGAGATAATGAAATTTTTTCAGCATGGCCTATTGCTGTGCCCTTGTCTTCCTATAAAACGCAGACTCCATTCCTTCTTCTGTATACTTTTCATCCATTCTCAATTCTCCAAGGCCAATAAAGGCAAGCTCTTCCTCAGTTCTTTGCCGTTTTATGACTGTTGCTAAAAGCCTCAAGAACTCTGGAATAGAAAGCTTTCTTTTTCTTGTCAGTTGTTTTCAGAACAGAGTTCATGCACTCATTTGCATTCTGGTTGCCAACTATAAAAATTAATTTTCTAAATATTACCTGGTCCTGTCTCAATTCCTTTCTTAATAAATGATGAGAGATTGCCCTCTTAAGCTCGAAGACGGTAACATATACCTTCTTGAAGATGTTTTGCTAGGGAATAGGGCAAGTTTGTGAAATTTCTCAAGTTTGCTGCACGTCGCTTGAATTCATGATGCTTGGCTTCAAAGCGCATGCAACAGCTTTGTATGATAAATCAAAAGTTAAACATCAATATGCTCAGCAATGAGAGAACTAAGCTGAGGTATTGACCACAATCAAATTTAAATAAAGGAGGTATTTGTTTATCTCATGGGGAAATGCAAGTGGTAAAATTGGAACCACCACTTAGGAATGTCTCCCACTAGGTTTGATGGAAAATAAGGTGATTACATCAAACTGTATGAGGCGTGTCACTCACCAGTTCTGATAGTCAAAACATTAAGCTGTGATTAGTTCTTTTGTGTTATATCAAACTGTTTGAGGTATGCCACCCACCAGTTTTGATGGCCAAAACATTTATTTGCCTGATAATTTCTTTCGTGTTACATCAAACTGTATGGGGCATGTCAACCGGCAGTTTGATGGACAAAACGTTAAGTTGCATGATTTGTTCTCTCAAGTTACATCAGACTGTATGAGGTGTGTCACCTGCCAGTTTTGATGGACCAAACATTTGAGCTGTGTGATTAGTTCTTTCAAGTTACATCAGACTGTATGAAGTGTGCAATCTGTCAGTTTTGATGGACAAAACATTAAAGCTGTGTAATTAGTTCTTTTGTGTTACATCAAACTGTAGGAGGTGTGCCACCCACTAGTTTGATGGACAAAACATTAAGGCTGCATGATTATTTCTTTTGTGTTGCATCAAACTGTGCAAGGCATGTCACCCAACAGTTTTGGTGGAGAAAACATGTTGTGATTTCCTTGGAGTTGCTGAATCAGTTGAAGTGCTCAGTATGAATTTGTTCCCTTGCAATAATGCAGAAACGTGAAGATCTGATATGGCTTTATATGTACACTCACTATCTGTTCAAAGTACATAGATCTCTCATCTCCGCCTCATAAACTTACAATTTTAACCACTTCCATATGAATCAGCCCAGTATTATAGGCATGAATGATCTTTAAGTGACTTTTTACATGTAGGGTGATACACAAAACAAAGCAAACAACTACTGAAAGAAGAAAAGGCTTGTGATCTTAAAGTTTCGCCTTGGTTAGCTAAAGATCCAGGAAAGGTCAAGTTTACTGTGAGAAACTTCAATAACAAAATTCAGGGCCAAAAGTGTTTTCATAATTGTTATCAAGAATATTGCAACAAATGTTACCCTAATGTTATCTTATAAACACTGTTTTGTACCTCAATATTGTTCGTGGCATATGTATCATATAATGCATCTTGGGTGTTATGGAACAGTCTGGATACAATTCTTTTAACTTGTCATGGTGATTTTGAATCAAAACATGTACATATGCCACTAGATTAGACCTCACTGTCAGTGCAAAAATTATGCGCATGATGTCAAGCAAATCACGGAAAAGGCCCCAGTGTTCATCATCATCAGGAATAATTCCACCAATCAGCAGAGGCAGATTTCTGGTCAAGCACCAAATTTGATTTGCTTTTATATTTAGAGTAAGAAAACAAAATCAGGTAAGTAAATAAATAAACAACACAAATGAATGAACAAACAAACATTTACAAGGCAGATACCATAATTACAAAACAACGTCAACAAATGAAACAAGATCATATAAACATCATGTAAATTATTAAGAGACAGTTATCAACATTACAGTAAGTAAACAAATGAATATTTTAAAATCCTATGACATCACCATGCTGTTTGATGGTGTGGTCATCTGTCAGAAGGCAACTTTGCGGGATTCCTGCTGGCTTGTTGGAATCATTTTGATAGCCATAATCAAAAGAACTGATGCACTTATTGAGTTCATCAATTGTAATAAATTGCTTGTCAAATATCATTACTTTCAACATTTCTTTAGCACTGTAATGTAGAACATCTTCCAGGATATCATGCATTCCATCTGGGGGCAGCCTGCCAACGACATTATAATACCTTGACTTGTTCAGGACAGAACAAGAGTTAAATCCGTTTCATGAAACTAGAAAATAAAAGAAAATGTTATTACACAACATACATGCTGCCAATGGCTCAAACTTAGGAGCCTTCATGGAGTGTAGACTGAGTAATCTTGCTGAAAAGGAAATTTTTATCCTGACACAAATTTATAGCATCTCACTATCCCAAGTGGAATTCATCTGGAGTCTGAATTAAATACACATGGCAGTTCATGCATTTGATTTACATTGATTAATGCTGATTGGGGAAACAGGTCCATTAACAAGTGAATGAATCCACATGTTAACTTTATAATTACAACCAAAACAAAGTTGTGATAGTACTTAAAAGATATACCCTTACTTCCATGAGTCTTTATGTGATTTTCTTCTCCCGCACACTCCCTACAAGGTCTTGTGATCATTCCTGGAATCCGCCGATAAACTGTGAGCCAACATTATCCCCACAGGTTGGATCTACATAAACCATTATGGAAATAATAGCAATAAGGTTAATTAGTATAATGAATTATTTTTATTGCTGTCATGGTCAAGTGGTAATGACAGTGGAAAGCAGATCTAGAGGCTGGTAGTTCAAATCCCGGTGAGTACATGGTAAAAAGAAAAGGAAAACCTGTTGTTAATTAGTATTCACACTTGATGGGGACTTGGGGAAGGAGTAGGGTAGCTGGGGGATAGAATAAATCAGGAGGAACTCAGTAAGAATAGGATAGAGGAAAGTAAAGCATTATTTTCCCTTTTTAGATAATAATTCACAAATAAACTGGCTTGAAAAACTTCAACACAGTTTGGAAAATAAAACTAGTTTCAAAATTTGAACTTAAAAAAAACAATCCAGAACATATCCAATGATTACATTATTTCTAGGGTTAATTTCAAGAACATGAATTATTTTCTATGATTGGATGAGGTGGAAATTCTTAGAATTAGAGCTCCAAACTATATATATTTTTAATCCTGCCATAGTGAGTGGGCTTAAAGCCAATGAACGGAGAAGCAGTTCTAATTGGTAAAAAATTACAATATAGGAGAATCAAGCACTTTTCATGCCAAATGCACAGAATTGAGGTGTCAAACACAGCAAAGAGAAATGCAGATAACAGAAACTATGCAGACCTACATGTATCACCTCCGCAATATTGCTATATAGCTCAGTCTATTAATTACAGCTCAACTCTGCTTAAAGTTCCTGGTAAAAACACAACATAACTTGCCCGTCATAAACAGGAGTGAAGCAAAGTAAGGTTGATAGATTGAAAAGAGAATGACAACTGCACAAATGTCACATACTGTTGAAGTCATTTGGGACCCTCAACCTCATTTTAATGAAAACATGCAGTCAGATCAGGTTTCCACTGATCTCATTAAACCAAAGTCGGGCAGAAGAGGGTTGTTAAAGATATTCTTGCAAGCTGCCTTCCACTTCTTCCTCGCCTTGACCTTCCTTGTTTCTTCTTTTACATGCCCTCTTTTTTTCACTTGTCTTCAACTGCTGAGGGATTGGAACAAGCTGCATTTAGGTAAACTATGTACGATCTTTAAACTACCCCCTGTTCACAAGACAGTGTGGGTTCAGAGAACAATAACAGTGCTATTATAATATAAACAAACCAATCTTGTTCTTATTGGCCATTGATCCAAGAGGATTGCATACTTCAAATTTATCAAAACACAGAATCAATTGTGAGGCTTTAGGATCACATCAGAAAAGTAAGACTAAGAAGACCATCATTTCTTTTGTGTGGATTGTTAATCTTAAGAAAATGAATAGAAGTACCCGTAATGAAATAAACTACACCTTGCACAGACTTTTTTGCATGTTGCAAAAGAAATGTAGCGTGAAATAACAAAAACATATTAAAGCACATGTACCAAATGAAGCACTGCATAAAGTAGCATGTTTGATAAGTTCATGATGTTTATGATTTGATAATGATGGTGGCAGTGATTAATGAAGAGTAATCAATATTAATAAAATACTTATGGTTGCCACAAATTTTATTGTATTTCTTTCATTCAAAATACTGAGTTAGTGAGTGTGCAAATCTCGATGGCGGCCAAACATCCCAGTGGTTCAAAGTTGAGACGGGTGTCAAACAAGTTATTAGTTACCTGTCACCTCATTCTCCACACTCGTGGCAAATTAACAATAGTCATAATCATAATGACTTTATTACAGTACACACTGTACTGAAAGGTGACTCTTCATCTATAAAATTTACATTAATTCGATTTGACATGAAAAGGATGTGGTTTTTTATTTTGTCTGTGAAATATGTATTGGAGGCGCATTCTTCTCGCAAATTGTTCAAAATCCCACAAAAGTTGTTGCCTGATAATGGTTTTGTTAGTCACAGGCGTTGGGTTAAATTTGAGACCCCTTGATAGCACATTGACTTGGTCGTCAGATAGCTGTTGGGTTGAAAGGTTTCTAAGGAATTTTTCATTTAATTCCCTTTCTTTGGCTGCCCGCCTTTTTTCATAGGTGTTTCTACGGTTTTTGTGCCATTTGTTTTTAGAAATACCCTTGCTAGTTTTGTGGCCAGCTTTCTTAGAGTCAGATAGCACACTGTTATATACTGTTTATCCTGTTTATTTGCAGAGTTCATAAGTACATGTGAAAAAACGATGTTTTTCAAATCTAAAATCTGTTTCTGCAAATCGAATAAGTTTACATTGTTGTGGTTTACAATGTGGTTCGTTGATTGCATGTCGTTGAAGGTTGCCTTGTCACAAATTTGTTTCTGCGAGCATTCGGTTGTGAAAATGCCCTTAGTTTCTTTTTCTGGCCTTTGAGCTTATGTTTGTGGAAGCGAGTTAAGGCATCTACTAGGCTATGTTCAGCATCAAGCTTAATGTCCTTAAGTTCTTTTTCAAGTGTGTCATTCGGCGCAATATTTGGTTTCACCATCTATTGCAAAGATTTTGGACAAGTCCGATTGTTAGGTGTTCCTCTAACAGTTTTATATGGTATTCAGTCTTTGCTATTTTGTTCTCCAAGGTTTTGTGGTCCGTGTATTTTCGTTTTTGGCCTTGCTTCGGCAGGTTGAGTTTTGGCGGGCTGTTAGGCTTGTAGCTTGTTGGTGGGCGGTTTTCCCTGTGTCCCTTTGGGGGTTGGTTCAGGGTTGGTCTTGGTTGTGATGACGGAGGGCTGTTCTCTGTATCATTTTTGTCATCTGAGTTCAGCATTTCTTCGTTGCCCTCGTGCAGACGTCTGGCATTTTTGGTGGGGTGATGTTATCTGTATCTAGTTTCCTCTTCACCATTACTGGTATAGAGGTACTGTGTATTGGAATCATCGCAGATTGTTGCTGCAACATTTGCAGTGGCTACAACAAGACCAGTGGTTTTGACTCTTCACAAGTCTCTTCAACTGTTGTTTGAAGACAGACTAATGCAAATTGCTAGAGGGAAAGGTAGAGATGTTCTCTCAATTCCGTTCCCATTAAAAAGACAGTTTGCCGACCATTTTATATCGTAATTTCTGCGGTTTAGGATAGAGTTTGCATTGTTCCTATTGGCCCTTTATAAAAGGTATTTCAGTCAATCGGTTGTCGGCATTTTCGATCTGAATGGTCATGAAGCTGAGCTTGTGTTTGTTAGAAGGCATTTTAAGCCGCATAATTCGCCTAAACGGCTAGTAAAACGCACACAAATGTCTAGGACAGCAATCTGCTCATGTGTTGGAATTCCTTTAGTAAGGAAAAAGGCTAAGAGCCTTCTATGAGCTTTAAAATGTGCGCTAAACATTTGTGTATTCGGTGCATAAACAAAAGTTAGTGCGAAAATATTTATCTGAACGCGCACAACCGTTTTATGCCTCATTGGCTTGCGAAGAAGACTCTGCAGATGATGAAGGATAATAACTTTTGTATTTTTTTTCTGCTGGAGATGTTCCTTTTATTCCCCACAAATACACTAGTTACTGGGGAAGGGTCTGGCTATTTGAATACAATGCCCACTCTTTATCATTGTAATCCCACAGTAACTCTACTGTTTCTGGGATGTCATGCAGGGCTACAAAAAACACCCTTGGCATTCTTGAGTTGTTTTGGGCGATGAAGGGCCTAACATTTGCATTATTCCTTGAATGATTTAGTGTTGCACCCCAGAGTAATTCGCTACTGATATTGCCTCTTTATCTTTTTTTGGCTCGTGAGTGGGAGGAATTCAACAAATCCTGCAATCTGATTGGTTCCTGGAGCGGGCAGAATTTACTCGTATGGACCGCTACAGCGGGGTAAATCTGTCGAGATGATCTATTTTCTTGAACGAAGTAGCGGTTATCTTCAAACTTTCGCACTTTATGACTTTCAATTATGATTTTTGAAGTTGTGAGAGTTTGTTTGGTTGTTTGCAGCTCGGCGCTGTAATGGCACGTAATTGTGTGCGCCTCTGTCCAATTTTACAGTCAACGCGCTTCATGCATGAACGCACAACTTCAAACATTCATAAAATATTTCATTCACCGATTTGATTTTTCAATTATGAACTGATCCTTCGAACCTTCAATTACATAATTGTAAATCAAATTAAAAGTAGTAAAAAACTTGTGGTAAAATTGAAAATAAGAAATATGCAGTTATTACAGATGAAAACTATTTTCAAATTGTTTTTCGGCTGAGTGCCGTTGTTTTCATGCGGGAACAAATGAGTGACTGTGTCACCGCCGTGTTGTGTTTTTAAAATATGCGCTCATTCGCTCGTGGTTTCATGTATTAAAACAATAATTCCTTGAAACAGGAAGTTACACAAAAATATCAACTATTATGCTTACCTTCCTTGCAGTTCTGCAGACATGGTGTAGAATGTATATCAACTACAGAACTTATAAATCAAGCACAATTAATGGACTCATACTACATTTTGTACTTCAATCAGATTTATTTTTTTAAGTTGATGTAAAAAAAAACATGTCTATGTGATGCCCATCAGCAGACTCCTTATCTGTGACAATCTATCAACTGAATATAATAACGTTAACTTTTCCATTCTGTTAACATTAAGACTTGTGACACGAGAGCAAAAGACAGTTGAGTTCTAAATCTTACATTTTTAGTGGCTACATCAAAGAAATGTCATAGAAATAGAACAGGACTATCTGATTGTGACCATTGCAGTAAATTAATCAGGTGTTCAAACACGTAAAGTTTTGTCAGCATCTTCAACAGAAGGAAAATTGATTGACATCCACTCTGAAAGGAGTCAAGGTTGAAACCACAGCCTACACTGTAAATAAGTTTGGATCTTGATCTTC
>JAHPZR010003822.1:0-18566 GCA_019787425.1 Platygyra sinensis
CCGTTTTAAAAACACAAAAAATTAGTGCAATTACACAAGTGTCCCAAGGAATTTTGTCCAGGATTGTAGGCCCTCCCTGAGGGAAACTACATCCGGTCTCCCCGGATCTTATTGTTGCTGTAACACGAAGCCCTCGTGGTCAAAACTCAGGAGTAAAGACTGTGTTCGTTGAGCTCTCGATATTGTTTGAGTCGTCTGTACCGCCTGACAGTACAAAGCAACTACTTATAATTCTAACCTACGTCTACGCCTTGCAGAAAGGGCAAGAGCTTGAGCCATTGCTCCTACCAAATTTTTTTTCCCTACAGGGGCGGGTTTTGTACCAGCTCTCTTCAGGCCAAATTACATGGCGCTGCTCTGTTGCATGGGAATCGTTCATGACAGCTGTGCACGAACAGGAAATACTTTCCAAAATGCTTTCCAAATTAATTGTTTGATTTAATCTCGCATATAGCTTGTGTCGCAAAAGAGAAATACCACCCTCCGCACCCCCCCCCCCCCGAAAAAAGAAAACTATAAGTAGGTTTATGCGTAATATTTGCTTTTGTGCATATCCTAATTGAAATAATAAATCAATTAATTAATTAATATTTCTATAGCGCTTTTTACAATGAAAGATCAAAAGCGCTTTATATGTCTAGTAAATCTAACTACACTAATATACACTAAACCGCTGCTCATGCGCAGTAGATTTCGGTTGCTCTTCCCGCGTTTCCATTTTCAAAATGGCGGACAGCGAATCAAAAGTCAACACGTCATTGTCAGGGCTATTGGCAAAGTCTTGCTCGCTGAAGGTATTTATAAACAACTCGGCTACTTTGGGCAATCATCCGTGCAGATGTTTTGACTGTGATCGAAAGGATCGTAACGGTGTTTTCAGTTTTATCATGCGATAAAGACAGCTCTTCCGAGAGGAAACTTTTAGCTTTTCCAAATTCACGCTAGGTACCGTTTTCCTTTTTTTAAGGTCGTGTCAAGTTCTATATAAAATATGACTCTTTTTTCGTGCTGATGAAAACTTTTAAATGCTATCTGTTCATGGACTTCTGTCTCGTGGGCTGAAGAAAGAAAAGTGGAGGACGAATTTGAGACTGTACTACTTCGCATACTACTATTCTTCTTACTTGGCTACGGAGCTTTTCTCGCAGCTGTAAGCTTCGTTATTGCAAATATTTGTCCATTGTGTTAACGAAAAATAGCAATCCGCCAAAAGGGATTCTTGTTCCACTTACCGTGGAACAAATTTTCGGAGTTCGGTCTGTGTAAAACGCAGACTGTGCACTATAGACGTAGGGTAAGGTATAAGCTTAAGTACATTAACTTACTGCAGACCTTGTTACAACTGACTCGTCTTTTATCGTGAGCTTAAACAGGCTAACTGGAGAATATATTCAGGCTAATCCTGGGGTGGATACAGAGAAGGGGTTCTGAGAGGCGGTCTCCCCTGGAAAATTTTTGACATTGTGGTCTTTGGAAATAAGATTTCTGTCATTCTGAGACCAAGTTAGTATACTATTTTTTTTTGAAAAATTTAGGGAGTTCAAATGAATCAGCCGAACCCCCTAGATCCTTCCCAGCTCATCCGAATGATATTCAGTCTAAGCCTAGAGCTATTCAGGCTAAACCAGGGTGCAGACTCTCGCTTCTTGTAGCCTTAATAAGGTTGGTCTGTTTTTTGATAACATACAGTAGCACTTCAGTTTGAGTTTTACCCTCAGTCTGCATTATAACACCTGGACTACAATCCAACGTCTGCATCTTACACTGACCACATTGGAAAATATGCCTTGTTGCAAAGAGCACCATTGCGAGAAAACATATGAAAACTGCACCATCCCTCCTCCCCAAATAGTAAGTTGAGTCTTGTTCCAAGCAAACAGTGTATTTCATCTGTCCTAGATACTTTCAAGGAGGTTCACTAGCCTATACTGCAGCAAAATTCTACCTTTTTCATACATTTGTGTTCCACATAAAATCCATTCCGTTGCAGACCCTCCCACCTAATATTGGTTTACTCCTCCTCCCGACTTCCAGCCATTTTAAGGGGTCACCACCTTATTCTGGAGGAATGAATTTTGTACCCACGACACTATGAGCTATGTCAGCTGGAGTCTTGTACCTCTGTTAGGTTGAATTAAGGATAGGAACCAGACAAATTGTGATCACCTGGCCCTTCAGATTGGGTGTTTGGCTGAGGCTTGATAACCCACTCCTCTAATAAAAAAAAAAGCTATAGCAGATACAGAAGACATTCAAATCTCTGTAAACAAATGCCTTCCTCCAAACACCCACTAAAACTGCCAGTTCACTTTCATACCTTTCTTCAAGTTTTTAAAATCTAAGTTTAGAATTCCTCCCAATCCTCAGAATTGCCATTGACCTCACTTGAGGTGGGTATGGTTATTTTCTGACACCACAATTCAATTTTTGGTAAATTATTTTATTATTCAGATCAGACGATGATGTCTCAGCAAAGTGTTTATCTGGTTGAAATACGGCTTAGAGATTTGCAATTCCAAAGTAACTACCTGTAAAAGCTATAGTTAACTTGACCTCTCCCATACCCAAACAGAAAGACCGAATTATCTATCATCATCATCATCATCATCATCATCATCATCATTCTCATCTCTATTTAAAAACACAGTTAATACATCAGGCATTGACAATTTACTACAGAAGCCACAACTTATTATGAAAGACTATATCTACAGACTACCTACACAGTTACAGTCAAACCAAGTGAAGCATACCCCTCAAGATTACATTAATAAATTCATTATTGAATATTGCACTGAATTGATTTTGTTGAACTTTAAACCCATTAGCTATATTTCAAAAACCCATGTAAAACTATTTACAACCTACTGGTAAATAAAAGTGGAAATTGCATGCCAAGTTAGAAGGTTCTGTAAATAATTGCACACATAGCTCATGCCACTTGCACGTTTTCCATCCGTGAAAAATTGAGAGGTCAATTAAATTAACTTTTAACGATTTCTTTTTCAACTGTTGTTGACATCACTGTCTTTGTGTGTATATACTAAGAACTTGTTAATATACTGGTATCACCGCCAAAATTCACCTAAATTTCAAAGAATAATTATGAAATATCGCATAAACTTCCACACTAAAGTATTAAGACGGGGGGGGGGGTGGGTGGGGGGGTTCTTTCTATAATGGCCTATATGGGTAGGCTCCGCCTAGAAGGGGTACCTTTTTCAGGCTCCAGGTATATAAAATGGTAGGGATTTCACGAGTTGAGGTGTATAAAAGGGTAGGGAAATCGGTCATTTAGGTATTTAAAAGGGCCTTAATCAAAATCTTTTGAATAGACGTACCTTATGGCTTTATCAATTTATTTGTTAAGCACAACATGATAATAACAAGACTTCCTTTCTCAGCAATTTATTCATAAGCCGGAGTTACGCGTTGCCATGTGAAAGGGGTACCTTTTTTTGATTAAAGGTAAATAAAAGGGGTACCCTTTCTGGCAAAATGGTATTTAAAAGAGTAGGGGGTTAGACCTCGGGGCAGAGCCTCACTGTGTTAAACTTTGTTAAGTACCCTCCCCCCAGGATTATGATCTACTTGTAAATTCAAATCCCAACCAAGTTGTGTACCAAACTATAGGTCATCTGAGACTAATCAGCCGATACCTTTGTTTTGACAAGTACCAATTGACATTAACGTGGATGTTAAATACCAAAGATGTACACAATAAACCAAGGCTACATGACTAAGGGACTTTGTAGTATAATTTTTCTGTCTTCAAACGTTTTCTTTTATTCATCACTGGGGAATCCTGAAATACTTGTTCCATACATTTTGTACTCTAATTAGGTAAATATTATTTGATCTGTCTGATTTGATTATCATTTATTATCCTCTCCAAAGATGGCACACATTTCATCCATGAAATAAACTTCTTCAAGTTGATGTAAATGGTCACGTTACAATGTCTCCAGCGAGAGAGCCAAGTCATTAAAAGAAAGGAGGAGAGTGTTGAGGTCTAAGTTTGTAAAAAGAGAGGGAAAAATGTAAAATTGAATTAAGCTATAATTTGGCTTCACCCTTGGATACTTATTTCATTGCAAGAAGAAATGTCATAAACTTAGTATCTTCCTTGTTTAATATACACTATACAATACTGTGTACAGCATTGAAGACTATACAACTTCTTTCAACCATCTGAAGAAGGCCCCAAATCTCCTAGTGAATACCTCAGTCATTTTGCTAGGTTTGTAGCTGGGAAGTTTAAATTATTAACTCATCATCATCAGACTGTAATTCAACCTAAAAAAAACGTCTGTTTTCAGGTCCAAAAAAATTCACAAGATATCTTAGAAACTCTCTCAAAACCATTCAATTAGTCTATTTCCATAACAACAAAAAAACCTAGTGTACATCTGTCATATCAGATTCTTGCACCACTGAAACAACGTTTAAATTTAGACAACACAAGCTAGAAGATATAAATTATCCACACGCAGAAAGGAATATGTCACCTTGAATAGTATGCTGACATCCGCGCTGAACATAAGTTGGCTGGGTTTAGAAAACATTTATTGCATGCATGTAAGAATTATATTCTTAAATCTAACTTAAAATCTCAAGCTCATTTCATTACTACAGTGTAAACGGCTTTCTTCGCTTATTGTTTTTATATGACCATGGCGAACAAAAGCCATACGAGTTTCTTTCCAGAGGCAAGTCAAGATATGACGGGTAATTCAAATGATAGCGAACAAAATCCTCAACTTTTAAAAACTTAGACTCATCGAGCAAAAAAGGTCCGGAATTAAGCCACACGCGAATTAGAAAATTGCGCCACTTACAAAAATCAACCAATTACGGAAGAAAAGGAAGGCAAAACTTGCCTTACCTTTCAATTATGCTGTTGTCATTGTGTTAAGTCATCTCTACACCAAAATCTGCAGAAGACGAAGTATTGTAAATAAACAAAGCAAATGCTTCCGCTTCGCACGGAATAAACACGACACCAACGGACTAAAGAAATAATAACACTAGAATAACACTCGAAGAAAGCGACAAAACCAGGCTAACATTTGAAACATACTTACTACTGCTTAATTCTCATTCTCTACGACAGGAAGAAGATCCATCTGGGCAAAAATCCAAAATAATCCTTGCTGTTCGATGGTCCCATTTACAAAATGTTCAGACATTTTCGAAACTGGCTCCAGCAAATTGTCAGCGGAAAGCGCTCGAGCATGCTCCAAGACAACCAGGATTTTTCAGCCAATCAGCGGTTTTTCCGCCGTGCCCACTAATATAGAAATGATTGATATAGTATGTCATCATTGTAATATGTGCAAAAAATATACTGTATATAATTGTAAACTTATCGTTATCTACAGGAAATTTCATAAGATAGCAATATATGAATTTTAAATGTAGAATAATTAGATATCATTAATGTTGACATAGAAAGGAACTTCTCGATAAATCTTAAGATCACTCATAGCTCAGTATTTCGTTTAATATCAGTAATTTAATGATATTGCTTATTCTTGGTTGCGAATTAGCATATCTTAAATTCACACCATTATCACCCTATATCAACCTATATATTTACTGATGTTGGTATTAATAAGATTTGACTTAAATGTTTATTTTGCAGTAAACCTTAAAGTTCACATACCATTGTATCATCTCACCGTAAGCATATATAAGCAGGTACATACTCTACACTATTTGATTTATCTTGATCTACCTTGATTTACCCTAAGTTACTATTGAGCTATGTAAGGTGTAATCTACAATAAAGAAAACAAAAAAATTCCAGTTCTTTGAGAGTCCTTGCTGATTTACTGTCCGCCTGCCGAGAGACAACGGCCCTGCACCTTTGGTTTTGAGTGCCGTGCGGCGAGCCTGTATGTATTCTCCCGAGCTTTCCCCGAGACAAGTCCGTTCAGCGTGATTCCTTTATTCTGCAGCAGCCAAGCTGATAGTCCATATCCTTCCCTAACTGCACAGTTCCACACGGAAAACCTTTCGTTACACCTGTTTGCGATTTCTGGGAGGGGGAAAACATTTTTTGCCTCTTTTGGGGAAAGTAACTGCAGACAATGGCATAAAGTAATTAGCTGTGGTGCAAGTTATTTATAATTTTGGCATTACAAAGGCGGCAAGCATGTGTCATGTGAGTTAGCCCTTTCATTTCATCGAGATATGTCCAGGAATAAACGCTAATGACATTCAAATTCCTTATGATAAGCATCACAAAGCGTCCTCATTGGTAAAATGAAAGTCACCAAAACACACACAATTCTGTCAAATATGAAGTAATATGAAAATATTAAACAACCCTGCCAAATATGAAATACTAATTAAACCATGCTTGCGTTCAATCCTGGACATAAGTGATTGCATCAGCAATCTGTTTCTTAGAAGTAGCTTTGGGACATGTTTGTCATCGTTTATTCCGTCTTCTTTGCTAGGTTGCGAGCAGTTGTCATACTCCTTCATCTTGTGTTTTGCTTTGGTTTCGGGTGGGGCTGCCTTTTCACTAGTTCCTCATTGCAGACTTTGGCGGTCTCTTCCTCACCTTTGCTGGGCTAATATTTTGATGTGTTTTAATTTAAGCTTTCTAAGCTTGCTATGAAAATAAAATACCAGGGCTGTAACCAACATATCTCGCTTGGGAGTGTTGATCGAGTTTTATTACCCTACAAAACATCATCGAGACGGGCAATTTTTAAGATGGAGTAGTTAACTGTAGTGACAGGAATTTTTAGGTTTAATTTTACGAGCAATTACATGTTTTTTTTTTTTCAAAAAATCATTGCTAGATTCCTATCTGGTGACACTCTACGAGCTACGAGAGAGTTGCCATGCCGAACGCCAGCGACCCATTTTTGGTGCAAAATTAGAAAAAAAAGTTTCAAATTTTTCACTTTTTACAATCTGATTTCGTTTTGGAATCGTAAACCTCTTTTTGCGAAAAGCTAATGCTACCTCCAGCGAGAAGAGTTGCCTGATTTCAATGCCTTTCCTGTTAACTTGTATTGGCGTCAGGACAGAAATGTTTTCCCGCCTGCTGAAGCCTGATTGGTCAATTCAAATGTCCCGCGCGCCAATTGTATGCATGGTGAGTATAGATGATGCCAATTTTGGCCAAAGGTAATGGAAATTTCGATTCTCAACCCAAAGACCAGAATTTGTTTTTAAACTTTGCCCAAAGTTACGTCTTATCATGCCAGTTAAAATTGAATTTAAAAAATTACCATCCCGTTTTCGAATATATATAAAGACGCACTCGAGGTCGTACTATTGCTATGGTTACTCAATTATGTCACGATAATGATGACAACGTGTTCACAGCGAATGGTCAGTTAAACAAATAGATTCCATGTTGCCGTGCGTCTGTTTAGTAATAGATCACAGATAACGTCAAAGTGTGGTAAGAACAAAAAAGTGGCACAAAAGGCGTAGCAAAGAATTGTGATTGGTCGAGAAAAATCAAGCCATTGTCAAACGTACTAACCTGACTCGAGCGTTGCTTCTTGTGGAATGAAAACTTACAGCGTAAGCAGAATTGAACTGCGAAATCTACAAATCTTGAAGAAAATGCAGGAAAAATCAAGTCAGTTTTTGTCATCGGAGCAGCCCTGTGAGCCGAAAGGCTTGGACGTTGCCTTGAAAATCACAGGAGTTGAAAAAATACCCTCGGAAAACTTGTGGTTGTGGTCAACCTAAAGGCCATTTGATTCGAGTTTTGAATGAAAGGAGCGTAAATGACGGTGGAGATTTTTGTCTTTTGTGGTTGGTGATTCTCAAATCAGCTTGATAGTGTCGGAGACACATTTTAGCTCCGATACTGTTAACCGTAAGCTGTGGTTAGCTATACTTTGCTCGCTGCTGTGCCCTGAAACGGACCAACAGGAACATTCGCATCGGAAAGCAAGGGTATGTATTTATCTTACCGATTTTAAGAAGTGATGTTTTGATGTTTCATTCCTGACATCAATCAGTGTGTCAACATTTGTTTTGACACTGGGGAAAGTTGAATTTTTTAAATAAATTAATCTCAGAAACATTTTGTTTACTGGGTTTGTTAAATTCAAGATAAAGCATTGGTTTTCGGCTAACCAAGACCAAGTTTGTGCGTCGTTTAGTCTCGCTCGACTGCCGACTGAGACTGCTCGAAAGTTATTTCTGTATCAAATTTTCTAAAAGAAACGGCTTTACCTTTCCTTTTCTGGCTTCTCGAACCTATTGAATGCCTCGGCAAGACTTTTTTGTAGCTTATATTTTGCCCAGTCACGTAAAATATTACCCTTATTCTCAAAACTTTCCGCCATTTTAAAACGGCAGAGGGAAAAAACTCTGTAATGATGACGTCAATCGTGTATCTGTCCTCTAATAGATCAAAGGCGAGAACCAACCAAAATGCGAGAATAACTTGGGTTATTATATAATTTTTATTACTATGGTTGTAGCATAAAGTGATAAAGTGTGATTATAGAGACCCTTCAAAATCTATAGCTAACTGCTGGAAATTGTTTTGAGTCACCTTAAGCGGACACTATCCATTTCCCAGAGGGTGTCCGTTTAATAGGCCGGTGCTTAACTTACAATTATAGCCATACATAAAATTTACCGCATAGACCTCATTGTCTACCCCTGACAATAGATGTTATTTCAATAGATATTGTCTGAAAATGGCTTAAATAAACGTCTGGCTAAATAAACACGGGCGAATTCGCAAAATTCTTTCCCCACAAAATACCTCTTAAATGCAGCAAGAATGTATAACAGTTATAATGGACAAACGAAGCCAAATAAATTTAGCTGTGTAGATTTTATCAAACATTTAGACTTCGAAAGTGTATTTTCCCTCAGGCTAATAGCTAATGATTTACATACCACACGCTGAACGATTAGAAACAACAGCTGACAGATAAGCGCATATTACGCACGGCTGCTATTACCATACCATTCAATGTTGAAATTGGTTTGCGTGATCTAAAATTTAACAGTTCACTTCATCGCAAACGGTTGGTGGCCTAAGTGGCTTTTGAGCTTTTCAGAAGGAGCTTCTACTGATACAGAGTTGCCATAATTGCCGCGATAAGTGAAGGTGAATTACTTGTTATTGAACATGTCTTATTTTTTCTACCCTGCGAACAGAAGTCCCTTCGATTTTCCTAGAAAGATCGAAGAAGATCGAAGGGACCCCTGTTCGCAGGTAAAATTTGCATAATTTTGGGTTTTAATTATTGAAAGAAATTGTTATTCAAACCTTTCGAAAGTTTTGCATGTTTGCTTGGAAATGCCAAGCAATTGCACAAATTAAGTTCGTCTTTTATAGGATCACCATGTTTCGACACTTTGTAAATTTATGGCTGCACTCTTAAAGAGGGATATGACAATTTCAAGAAAAAGATACACTCAAAGGCCCTGAGGGTATTCTCTGTTTATTAAATGTTACGGCATTTCAAGAATTACTTTAATATGTAGTGAAGACGACTCTTTTGAGCTGGGAATAATATGAATTGGCCATGTCCAGTTTGGTTGGGCTCAAATGAAATGTGCTAAATTCCTAGAAGTCAGAAATTGTGACGTAATTGCCACCGTGCGGAAAGAATCCCTTAAAGTGCTACTATTATCAAAAATTTACTTGTCTTCCTTTTTCGATAAGTCAATAGTATTCATATTAAATCCTTGCCATGTCAAGTTTCAAGTCTTAATTCCCACAAGAAGTACGATTATTTCACCGACAGCTTATGGCTTCGACTGCCGCCATTACAAAAATTGAAAATGGCCGAGAACCACTTAGAAAGTTGGGGCGAGAGGGGAAGAGACGTCATCCATTCAAGGCAGCGAAAGCAACAAGGTTTCTTCAGTGAGCGGAGAGTGAAATATCAGAGAGGTCTTTTTTGTTTGTTTGTTTGTTTTTTATGAACAGGATCGAAATAAAAACTCAAATCGTCTATGACTAAAACATACCAGCTTGCCGTTGAGTTGTGTAGGATTACAACAGCGGCTCAATGCCACGAAAGGGGAATTATTCTCATCCACGTGGTAGTGTTGATTCGTATCTTCACGTCGGAAGGCCGTTTTCCTTTTGCTCGAAGCATTTCACCGCGATGACTGCTTTGCTAGGTCTTCTCAATCGTGTCTCGAGGCTCGATGAAAAATCTTATGATAAACGTCTTATCATAAACGTCTTATAAAATTCTACCAAAATGTCATTGAGGAGAATAACACTGATCAGCGTGAATTACTTGCAGCTGCAAAGACGCTGCTCAATCGAGGTGACTAAAGGTTTGGCTTTCCTCCATACGTCGACAAGCTGAAATTTGGTCAACAAATGGGACAATATTTTGTAGAAAAAATACGGAACATTCAGTCTAAGCTAGATAACTTGGAATTCACTTTACCCATCGATACACATGTCCTAGTCAGTCACACCTTTGTTTTTGTTTACATGCAAGAATTTGGCTATTATATTTTATTTGGATCCAGTCAAAACGAAGAAAAATCACTGTAAAACTACCCAAGATAATTAGGCATACCTTCAGGAACACAGCTTACGGTAAAACAATAAGAATTCGCTTCACCATGCTATATCAATAGTTTCGATGTCATCGAAAATGGCGGAGGCTGACTAGGGCCCTTTAATGTTTTAACGTCACTTAGTGAGGACGATGTTCGACAGCTCATACATGATTCTAGCAAAAAATCATACAGTCTAGACCCACTGTCTATATCTGTCGCACTCGATTACGTTGACATATTATTGCCAGTTATTACCAAGATTATTAATTTGTCTCTGATATCCGGTCAGTTTGCAGAGGAATGGAAGTGTGCTCTTATCAATCATTCTTGAAGAAATTGGGTCTTGATCTATTGTTTCCAAACTACAGACCTGTTAGCAATTTACAACACATCTCCAAACTAACTGAGAAAGCAGTGTTCAACCAAATACACGCGCACATGACGACCAACGCAATGTATTCTGAATTACAGTCATCGCATCGCAGATTTCATAGCACTGAAACAGCGCTACTCAAGGTCACAAATGGCATTTTGATAAAGATTAGTTCCCAAGCGGTTACGCTATTGGTTATGTTACATATGAGTGCTGCATTCGATACGTTAAATCATTACATCCTAATCACATGAGGAAGCGGGTGTTAGTGGCCTAGCTCTGGAGTGGTTTATATCCTACCCGCAGAACAGAACACAACGTGTGGCTGTTAATGGGACGTTTTCTGAGAGGTTTGTTTTAGGTCATGGAGTCTCACAGGGCTCCTGTCTGGGCCCGCTGTTGTTCATCATTTACTCATCCAAGCTCTTCAAGGTTATTAGAATCAGTTTCTACATGAACACCTCTACGCAGACGATACACAATTATATTTCAGTTTTAAGCCGTATAGGGGTGCGTCGCAGACTACTGCTATTAATGCTATGGAGTGTTGCATGGAGAAAATAAGGGTATGGATAATAAGAGACAAATTAATGATAAATGATAGTAAGGCTGAATTTAATTTCATTGGAACTCACCATCAGTTATGCAAATTTACAGCCGTGAGCTATTTCAGTAGGTCACCATACATTCACTGCAAGAACGCAAGTCAAAAACCTTAGTCGCTGCCTCGACTCAAATCTTAACATGTCCAAACATGTTACTAGCTTTTTCTCCATCTTCATAATATAAAGGACATAAAAAACTAACTCTTTAGGGAGAATCTTCTGATCTATTACATGAATTTACCACAAGCAGGCTAGATCATTGCAATAGTTTACTTTAGCCGCTGCAAGGTTAGTTATGGACATTGGGAAATATTCCCATATTACTCATGCCTTGTATGATTTACATTGGCTCCCAATTCACAGGCGCATTCATTAAGATTCTGCTGCTGGCGTTTCAAGTCATCTGCAGGCACGCTCATGCTTATCTTTTCAGTTAAGTGTCGGTAAAATCCAAATCTTATTAAAGTTCACGCTCCAACTGTAGCATCCTTGTTGTACCCCCTAAAGGCAAGATGCTGGTAACTCTTGGAGGGTGCTCATTTCAGGCTGCCGCGGCCACGATTATGGAACGCCCTGCCGTCAAGTCTACGAGATGTCACATATTATAATTATTACATACTTTTAATCATTTAATACAGTACCAGACTTGCTTCTAAATCAACCCATTACATCAATACCATTAAAATAAACTATGGTAAATTCAACATTCGCTTTGCAGCTGTAAAAGTTTGGAATAACCTTGACGAAAACATTTAACACCTACCCCTTAAAACGATTAAAACCAGAATTAAGTCAAACATCTTAAAGTCTTGCTGTTCATGAGTCTTCAACTGGTATTTGTTTGTTTTTTTATTTGTTTATTTATTTATCTATTTATCTAATTATTTATTTATTTATCTATTCTTTTTGCCTCTTTTTATTATAACTGATTCCTTTGCTCAAGCTTTAGTGCCAACCTACCTCCTATATTTAAACAGTACTTAGTTTTAGTCAGCTCGATTAGCTTTTTAGTTATCCTGAGTAAACGTTACTTTTTTGTGTATTAATATATCGTATTATAAAAATTTTAACTTTTTTTTATTTTGGTGATAAAGCTGGTTGTTTTATTTCTATATTAATTAGAGTAGTTAGATTTAGTATTTGATTTTAATGACATGTAAAGCGCTTTTGATATCTCTTGGTAAACAACGCTTTATTATCCAACTGCACTTCGCAGAGTACATATAACGCTTATATTAAGACGAGTACAAATATCACACGGTATTTGTACTCCAGAGTACCGGTTATACAGGTTTCCTGCCGTTGACCAATCGGTTAGCTGGATTTTTCGGGCCAATTCCGCTCCGCTTCGCATACTTCTATCACGCATTCCCTGTAAATAAATATCCAGGAAATTCGCCCGCACGAACATACCAATTTGGCGTATTGGATAATAAATCTCTTATTAGAAGTCTTGTGGTGTGGTATCGCTGAGATTTTTTACTCGTTGTTTGTATTTTGACTCGCCCTACGGGCTCGCCAAAATAGGGCACAACTCGTAAAAATATTTTGCGATACTACACATCAAAACGTCTAATAAGATATATATCGATTACTTCATAGAAAGTGCGCCGTACGGATTTTTATTCACGAGTCGCAAAACTTTAGAAACGAACCAGTGAGCGTTCGAACGAGTGAGTTTCTAAAGTTCTGCAACGAGTGACTAAAAATCCGTACAAAGCACTTTCTACGCTGTAATTTGTTTATTGTATATATAGCGAGAATTAAACATATCCTTTAAATCAGTTTTATTTTTTCCCGATAACATAAGCTTACATGCAGAACAGCAAAATATTCCAGACTGCTGTAAATGACCGAACGTAATAAAAAAACAAATTCGCTTTCCCGTCCAGCAGCAAGCGCACAAAGAGCCTACAGAAGCTAAAATACAATACGGGGAATTCGTATTTAAAACACAAAGTGTGAAATCTTTTCGCTTGTGTAACAGCGCGGGGTAACTAGTGGGAAAGTAAAAAAAAATAATAATTGTAATAAATAGCATTATCCTTTGCTACAAATATAGATTAGACTAGAAGGAGGACGTCATTGCTTAAAACAACGATAGGAGTAAATCTTGCCCAAATCATATCAAATACAATGAAGGGAGGGGAAAAGTACCTTAGTGTAATGTGTTGTAGGTATAACCCAGTAATTTTGTAGATAAAAGTTGTAAAGTAACTGCGGTGTACTGTGTAAAGTAAGGAATGTAACGTAATTGTATGTGGGTAGTCTAAAGTAAAAAAATAATTAGCAGTATATTGTAAAGCGTAAATGTTAGTGCAATAGTAGTGTGAGTGTTGGAATTGTAAATATAAAAATAATAAATAAATAGAAACAATAGAAGGCAACCATTCTTGACTTTTAGTTATGCAGGAGGAGATGAGATCTTTGTGGCTAGTTGCGGGGAGGAACGGCAGAATCAGAGTATTTCCCTTGAAAGGAACCTTTAAAATGGACAAAGAAGTTTCTAGGGACATCCACCCCGACGGATAAATAACCGAACAATTGTGAGAATAGTAAAAACACGTCCGCCAATGCTTGGTCCACAAATGTAGAGTCCGCCGACCTTTCTTCAGCGGTGTGTCTCGTGACGTCATCCAATCAACTCCTACTTACTTGAGCTACACAGAGTCAGTATGGATCATTATGTATCGTTGAATAACGAGTCAGAAGAAAGTTCAATATTGAAAATGTGGTAACTATGCCTTACGGTCACGAAAGAGAGGCTTCAATAACTGAAGAAGAGACCGCTACGTTCAACGCCGCAATGGAACGAGAAGCTAAAACCGATCAACAATATCGAAGAATATTGGAGAAGTGAGCAAAGATACATGGTACGATGGCAATTGTTATTCATTTGTAGTAAGTTTTCATGGGAAAATTCCAGCTTTTGAATGGTCTCGAGATAAATATAAATTCAGTTATAGTTCCAATGGACTTACAAGACTAATTTTAGTTTGCACTTTATTTTGATCCTATCCTCTACTTTGGCGTTCTCGGTGTTTTCTCAGTACGATATAACAAAAGTTGATCAACTTTCATTTTTTTTCTTTATCTTGTGGATGGTGCTGGTGTTGATTTTGCTCTGTCGGTAAAACAATCAGAGGAGAGTCAGTGTAGTCAGAAGGTCGTCAGATGTATGGAAATATATAATGGCGGAAATCAACAATTAGACAGTGCGTAACACCGCACTTGGGTTTTCGAGATGCCTGCCTCAACAATTGCGTTCTTCGGGTAGCCGGGTTAGGCATTAAGACGAAATCTGACAAATTTTACAAGACTTTGTTGACCCAAGGACAGCTGAGGATAGTTTTGCCTTTTGTGCTAAAAATGTGAATATTCATTCACTAAAAAATAGGGTTTTCCTTTCAGTTGTTGTTACGAAAAATTGTGCGTTACTTTCATGACTGTCTAGAATCGTCTAGAAGTTTCGTGCATATTTAATTTGTATCGTATCACGTACAGTGATTCAGCAATTCTTTTTAAGTCGTTTTAATAAATTTATCCACGTATTTAGAATGAAAGATTTTTGACAGCGTAGAAACGTTTGTTTAACAGCTCGTAAAGTTTTGTCAGAACTGAAACCGAATAAAGCACACGCTGAAAGAACTCAAGAACCTATCTTCTTCGCGTTTTTCTTCCATGCATATGGATCAAATTGCGCCCTGAATAAGACGTTTCATTGACCCTTCGACATTATTGAGAGGACCTAGCAAAGCAGTCTTCGGTTAAATGCTCCGCGCCAAAAGGAAAACGACCCGTTTGGATCAAGTTCTTCCGACGTGAGAATATTGCCTGCGTGGCAGGCATCAAAAGGGGGTGGGGGGGGGAGGGAAAAAACGAGCTCGCCCCTCCCAAAACTCCCGCGCTCCTTTTCACTCTTTCCCTCTCCCTCTTCGGCCTGCCACACAAGCTATGAGGATACGGATCAACACTACCGCGTGGAAGACAATAATTATGTCGAGAAATCGCTTTTCGTGGCTTTGCTGGTATGTTTTAGTCATAGACGATCTGAGTTTTAATTTCGATACTATTGAAAATGGAAATAAGGAGCACGACAATTGCCTACTCCAAAAAGAAAAAGTTTAATTTGAGGAACCGCGAAACTACCATTCAACGCAAATTAGAACAGCTAGATGCTGAAATTTGTAACAATCAAAATCTGAATGACGATATTCTAATGGAGTTCGAAAACCTTAAAAATGAACTAACTGAAATTTATTCTATAAAGGGAAAAGAGGCAATGTTTAGATCAAGAACCAGGTGGATCGAAAATGGCGAAAAACCCACGGAATACTTCTTCAATTTGGAAACAACAACATCAACAAAATTTTATTAAAATTAGAAATACAAGAAATTACATTAGTTTCCCCCCGCAAATAGCTTATAAACTAATCGAGGCGGGGAGATCTGAAGACATTTTACAAATACAAGGATTGTCTGTAGATGGACTAAATAACAAAGAAAACACTACTATACAATAAATAGAAATAAAGTAACATAAAACAAACCAAGTACATTAAGATTACGAAGAGAAGCTAACCTAAAGTATTAAATAACTTAATAAGACGGGAGACTTCGACATAATCATCTTCAGATCGCAAGAAATTTAGTAATAATTCCTTTATCTTTTTACAAAAGGACGAACGTTTAAGTAGTTTGATCGAATAAGGAATAGAGTTCCAAATTTGGGCGCCGATTCTCGAGAAAAAAGCGTGCATTTTATCGGTTCTAGAGAATTTAACGTAGAACGAGTCGCTAGAGACAGATCTTGTTCTGTAGTTCTGAATATGACTTGTTTTAACGAATTGGTTGAGTATACTAACTGGTGCTGTCTGTCTGTTGATATCATACAATAAATAGCTACAATCTCTGAAAAATAGGCTAGGTAGGGGAAGGCAATTCGATTTGAACGGAATTATGAGAAAAAGATTATAACCCAGCTTAAAACAACGGATGGTAAAATTATCTCTGATATGACTAAGATAAACAAGGAAATAGAAAATTATTACAAAAATTTCCTGACCTCTACAATCTCGCAAGAGAAAATAAACGACTACGAGGATCACTTTGCTTTATTTACCTCAAACCTACAAAATCCAAAACTTTGCCAAGACGAAGCAAGTGAACTTGAACATGATTTGACGAAAGACGAATTGTTAAATGCCTTAAAAGGCTTCCAACCTAGTAAAACTCCGGGTGACGACGGTTTTACGAAAGAATTTTATGAAACTTTCTTTGAACTCTTATGGAAGGATCTCATTGATTCTTTCAATGAAGCCTTTCAAACAGACAAGCTGTCTATATCTCAGAGGCGAGGAATTATATCGCTTATACCAAAGGACGAAAACAATCTTATGGCTTTAAGTAACTGGCGGCCGATAACATTGCGCAATGTTGACTATAAAATACTTGCTAGAGCCATCGCAAAGAGAATAGATTCGAAGTTGCCAAAATTGATTCACTCGGATCAAACGGGCTTCGTAAAAGGACGATATATTGGTCAAAACGTGAGGCTTTTAAATGACCTAATGGAATTCACTGAATCAAATAAACTCCCCGGTATATTGTCGTTTATAGACTTTGAAAAAGCCTTTGATTCCTTGGAATGGCCCTTTATCCAACACACCCTAAAATTTCTCAATTTTGGCCCAAACATCCGTAAATGGATCTCAGTACTTTATAATGATGTTGAGAGTGGGGTTTTAAACGGAGGATATATGACGAACTATTTTCGTGTGTCAAGAGGTGTAAGGCAAGGATGTCCTCTTAGTCCCTTATTATTCATTCTATGCGTAGAAATCCTGGCACAAAGGATACGCCAAAATCCTAAAATTACTGGTATTGAACTACCCTCTTCTTGTGAAGTTAAACTAAGTCAATTCGCTGATGACACCACATTGATATGCAAGGACACCTCGTCCTTGCATGAAAGTATGTCGGTATTGGGGAAATTTGGCGATATCTCTGGCTTAAAACTAACTAGGGAAAAAGGACCAAGGCCTTGTGGATAGGCCCCCCCCCCCCCCTCCTAAAAAACAGCATCAAAACTATCCTTAGCTGTCCTTGGGTCAACAAAGTCTTGTAAAATTTGTCAGATTTCGTCTTAATGCCTAACCCGGCAACCCGAAGAACGCAATTGATGAGGCAGGCATCTCGAAAACCCAAGTGCGGTGTTACGCACTGTCTAATTGTTGATTTCCGCCATTATATATTTCCATACATCTGACGACCTTCTGACTACACTGACTCTCCTCTGATTGTTTTACCGACAGAGCAAAATCAACACCAGCACCATCCACAAGATAAAGAAAAAAAAATGAAAGTTGATCAACTTTTGTTATATCGTACTGAGAAAACACCGAGAACGCCAAAGTAGAGGATAGGATCAAAATAAAGTGCAAACTAAAATTAGTCTTGTAAGTCCATTGGAACTATAACTGAATTTATATTTATCTCGAGACCATTCAAAAGCTGGAATTTTCCCATGAAAACTTACTACAAATGAATAACAATTGCCATCGTACCATGTATCTTTGCTCACTTCTCCAATATTCTTCGATATTGTTGATCGGTTTTAGCTTCTCGTTCCATTGCGGCGTTGAACGTAGCGGTCTCTTCTTCAGTTATTGAAGCCTCTCTTTCGTGACCGTAAGGCATAGTTACCACATTTTCAATATTGAACTTTCTTCTGACTCGTTATTCAACGATACATAATGATCCATACTGACTCTGTGTAGCTCAAGTAAGTAGGAGTTGATTGGATGACGTCACGAGACACACCGCTGAAGAAAGGTCGGCGGACTCTACATTTGTGGACCAAGCATTGGCGGACGTGTTTTTACTATTCTCACAATTGTTCGGTTATTTATCCGTCGGGGTGGATGTCCCTAGAAACTTCTTTGTCCATTTTAAAGGTTCCTTTCAAGGGAAATACTCTGATTCTGCCGTTCCTCCCCGCAACTAGCCACAAAGATCTCATCTCCTCCTGCATAACTAAAAGTCAAGAATGGTTGCCTTCT